>JAKLLX010000107.1:0-72307 GCA_022813745.1 Naganishia kalamii | reverse complement strand
AGGGCTGTCCTTCCTCTTATAAGCCAGCTTGCCTGGTTTGACAGATCCCAATCCCTGTAGAAACCAACGATTATCTTGCGTGGTTTCTACAGGTGAGTTGTATCTCTATACGCTTTATTAAACGATTATCTTACGTGGTTTCTACAACTACATCCTCGTCAACATTCCGCCTTGCACTTTTGCGCACTAGACCATCGATATCAGCAGACCATGACAAAATCGACGCAATCCTTGGGGGCCAATGTCGAGGGACGGGAGAGGGCCGCGGATTCTTCATGGCGACCCGTCTGTGACAATCAGTAGCCGACAAGCGTCGGGCGGGAAGGGACGGATGGTGATTCACGGAGAGAGACACGAGGTCTAGATCGTGCTGACGGTCTATGTGGTCATGGAGCAATGGAACGCATTGAGAAGAGGCGAGGCCAGAACCATTGGGTGGACGGACAGCTAGAAAGCCTGATGGCTGAATATGATCGACGTGCTTCAGTTGCCGAGCGTCGGACAGATGAGTCTTTTGCATTCGGTCGGACGGGGATAACTACTGAGAGCAACGACCGGGACAGTACAGCTTCTGCCGGTAATCATTCTACGGTCGAGACGTTTCTATCCAAATGTTCCAAGTTGATGGGAAGCTTGTGCAACCGGTGATCAAGCCAAAGCTGCGAGTCGCTGAGTAGTGTTGTACGTTTTTAATGTTTCCTTGGAGTGGGTATTCGTGGATGAGTTCCCATACATTTATGATCTTGACCTGATACAAGCCAGTCTTTCCAAGGTATCTCTCGAGATTGATGAGTCGAGGGCTTTTCCTTGGCCCTCGTCATGTCATAAACGCTTTTACAGTGCCTTTTACTCATGCAAAGTGCGCCGCGACCCATAGCGGGACTGAAAGATGTCATCAAGCAAGCTCATGATGTTGCGCAAGTACGGTGTCATAGCATAGCACAAAGGCCGCGTCCTTGACTCTGATTGGGGAGGCGATGCTTCCCCTGGCGCCCATGGGTCGCGGAGATTCCATCAAGGGATGACTCAAGAGAAAGGATCCTGAAACGCACATGCATCGGCGTCCGGTTCGGTCGACTGGTAACGGCAGCAGGATGGAACGTATATATAGGAGTCGGTTCCGACTCAGCTCTTGCAATTCTTCCTTTTGCAGTCCCAACTCAATTGGACTTGGTTACGCCTAAACATACGCCAACCCTTCTCGCCAAGGCTCACTTCATTCACCCTGGGACCGCTTACCTTCAAGGCCATCACCTCAAGCAGAACATGACAAACACGGGGCCTCCCTCAAACGACGAAGTCGAAAACCGTAGGAAGGCTGCTGAAACAGCAGCGGCAGTCGCTATCAGGTATGATCCTGGAGATCCTTCGTCTGCTGCCATACACAATGCCGAGAGACGCGCAAAGTACGGGGCACCAGCTTCCGCCGAGGACAGGTGGAAAGGTATATCTCAGGATGACCTTGAGGTAGATCCAAAAGAGACGGTCACGCAGGAAGTGAGGGAACGACCGAGGGATCAGAGTCAGAGTGTTTCCCCCGGGGGGCTAGGGGCTGAGGACGCTTCCACAACCGGTGGAAAAGGCGGGATCTCTGTCATGTTCAGCAAGGACCTGAGCACTGCGTCTACCGGTGATGCTGCCCAATTGGAATCAGCAGTTTTACAATTGACAATGGGCGGTGAATCCGGTCAATCTATCTTGTTCTCGAAGCCTCATGATGATCGATAATCGGCTCAGTTGTAGGCATCATGGCAAGCTAAACCATGTATTCCTCCGTATCTCTCAGAGTAGTTCAGCTCCCTTCCTTTCCCACTCAACCGGAGGGGCTCATTCTCCTGAAAGACCTCTAATCGTTCAGCTGCATGTCGAGTCACACGGAGCCGATAGTGGCATGCATATGGCAGAATATCTCGCGGACCGATACTTCTCACCCAGCTCAGGAACGCAATCTGGATCTTCCACTTCCTCCGGTTTACCTACCACTTCCCTCCTGCCCCACGGCATCCGACAAGCAGGATGACGAGAGAGTGCCGCCCTCGTCCGCGCAGATGCGCCTGTATACCTTGCACTCGAATACTGTAGTCGCCACTCATGCACCGCATGACTCACAGCGACCGACTCCGGACGTGGGTGCTCCCAATCCAACCGGAATGCTTGGCGGCGCGCGGGCACGGCGAACGTCATCGACATACCTGCGCGATGCATGTTATCTTTTACAGCGATTGCCAGTCAAGAATTGAAGGTCCCTGACAGCTTGCTCAGATACCACCGACGTTAACCACAACACTTACGAAACACGATGGACCCTTCACCGGCTTTGGTGAACCAGATGATGGAGCTCGGGCTGTCGGAGGATTCCGCGCGACGAGCGCTGAAGGTGAGCCCTTGCACCTTGTCCCCTGATACCGCACCGGGATATCGACAGCTTTACCCCTTGTGCAGCGGAACGGCAACGACATTGAACGTGCGGCGGCGGATGGTGAGTCTCTTTCCTCTTCTCGTCGATCGGCGGAGGAACGTGGGTAGATGGATGAAACGCGAGGTATTCTGGAATCAAGGGGTGATGGAAGGATAGGAGAATGTTGCTTCGATCAAGGATTTCCGTGATCAGCTGTGAAAATCTCCTTGGAAGCAGAGAATGATGATAGTGGTGTCGAGTTGAAAATGCAGAAACATCGTGCTCATCCTCTCGTTCTCCTCCCTCTTCATCGAACCACCAATGCCGAACCTCAATCAAATATCCTCCCTGCCCGTCGTTCCACCGTCCTTGAAAAAAGTATTCGGCAATTCGAGTGGGAACGACGAGGTACGTCCTTTCCCTATATTTTCCCTTTACGAATGCTGATGGATTCCCTTTGTAGGTAAGCAATAGTTTCAGGCGATCGGTTTCCAGTCCAGGACGGGAGAGGGGTGCGAGCCTCGTCAAGAGTCCGAGTTTGGAAATGCGGCCAAGGTCGATGAGTGAAGAGCGTTCCGACGGAATGGAACAGACGACTAGGGAGATGAACGACACGAACACCTCTTCCCCCGGCATCGCGGGCAAAACCACTCCGCCCCGTCTCAAAGACGACACCTCGCCCCGCATCATCGGCCGATCACCGATCCCCTCACCAGCTCTCGTCGCGTCATCGCGCCTCGACCCGATCCCGGAACACGACCATCACGAGCCCTCAACGACGGGTCCCGTGCCGTGCGTAGAGGACCCGCCGGTGCTCGTCCTCGGACCGACGTACAGCGTCGGCTCGATCTCTTCCCTTGGGTCGGGGTCCGTCGCGGCGGGGAAAGAAGGAGACGCGGGGACGGACGTTGATACGATCGGACCTGATCCAGGAGGAGACGGCACACGGGAACCCGTGACGCCCGAGGAAGTGCTCGAGGGGACGCGGAAGGGCAGGAGGAGGATGTCTGTTTCTGCCGGGTTGGAGAAGATCAAGAGTTTGATGGGCAAGGGCAAGACGGTCGAAAGACCTGCGGGGGAAAGTGCTGCTGGTTCGGTGTCGAGGTCGTCGTCGAGGCGGAGTAGTGTTGGCAGCTCGGCTCGTGCGGAGTGGCAAGCTGGCTCCCCGGACGCGCGGGATGTGTTGGCCGGGGTGGTGACGCGGAAAGATGAAAACGTACTACAGCTAACGAAATCGGAACCCCTTTCTTCCCCGCTCCTTTCCTCGATTCTTACGCGCCCTCTCGAACACACACGAACACCCACGCCGCCCAACATCTCGATCAACACCGCTTTGATCGGCGTGGATGTGGATCCCTCGTCTACGCCTACGCCGGATGGGTTTCTGAAATCATCGGTATCGGATACCCGACATGGTCGTGTCCCGGCTCCATCGTTGGCTTCTGATCCACCTACGGAATGGGATACCTCCCTCGACCTGACGCCAACGACATCGCGTATGACTCCCTGTACGCCAACACCACGGAATCAACTACTAATGATGACGGCCCCGTCGAACCCGATCTCACCCGTTCCGCTCCCAACTTCATTCCTCCAGCAGTCCCGCCGATCATCACTCACCAGCCCGGCGGCACTCAAGACCCGCTCGTTCGACCAGGAAGCCCAGAACCTGATGCTGAACGCGCTCCAACGCGGTTCCGGCGGCGGCGGGCACGAGCACCGACACCTCTCTCTCTCCCGCTCGAGCACCAAGGACTCGGAGATGAAGGGCAGCAAGCCCGGTGTGGGCGGGGCGTTGGCCGCGTTGGGGTTCAAGACCGCTGCCGCTGTCGGCGCGACGGAGAGCGTCAAGAAATCGAATATCAATGTGCTTCATCCGTCCGAACCGGTGGGTGCCGCGCCGGGCGTCAGTTTGACCGCGCCGACGCCGATGGTCGAGCAGGGTGAATCTGCTGCCGGATCGGGGTACTTTGGATCGAAGAAGAGCAAGGGCCGGTCCTCGCGGTCTTCGCGATCGGCGAACAAGGAGGAAAAGTATCGAAGATCGTTGTCCCCGTTCTTCAAAGGTCGCCGATCCTTGTCTCGTGGAAATGCGAGCGACAAGAGAGACCCCTCGCCGCCTGTTGGGGCGCTTTCCGACGCCGGCGAGTCAGATGGGGAAAGCATTGTCTCGAATTCCTCGAGTCGGTACCGGCCGCAGGCGACGGCGTTCAGCTTGTCCCGACGCCGAGAGAAGAACGACTCGGACGACGAAGACGACGCGGATCAGGGGAGCGACGACGGGGATTTCGAAACGGATACCGAGTACGACGATGTCGCGCTCAGTCATGAAGTCGTCGGGCCGGACGGATGGGTAGAGGATGTTTTTGATCCCCAGACCGAGGAGAATACAAAGGCGAACGCGGTGTATTATGAGGGTGATGCCGCGGGTTTGGGTGGGGAAGGCGTGTTGGAGGACGAGGAAGGACATGAGATCGAGGTCGAGGTCGATGCGCTCGGTGAAGGTAAGTTCTTTCTTGAGGACCTCGACATCGCGCTAATCGTGGTGAAGGTCCAAACGTCGTCATCCCCCCCGAACCTCTCTTCGCCCAACCGACCATGCGACGTCCGGCGACCCCGCCGCCAACGGGCGACCACGTCGGCCTCGCCGGTATCGTTCACAAGGAGAAGAAAAAGCCGCGCCCGCTACCGCTGACTACGTCCCGGCCCGAGTTTGGACGGAACCGATGCACGGTCAAGCTCACACAGGGTGATCCGGATGCAGCTCTCGAGAGGTCCGGGAACAGGTTGAGGAGCTATGTCGTGTTGAGTGATTTGAGTGCCGAGGCCGGGTACGCGATCGAGTGGTGTATTGGGTGAGTCCGGAAACTTTCGGGTATGGCGTGAATGGATGCTGATGGGGTCTTTAGGACCGTTGCCCGAGATGGGGATGAGATCTTTTTGGTGTCCGTGATGGAGAATGAAGCCATGGGTCCGTCGATGTCGCTTTTAGTTCCGATTGTTCATCGCTCATCTCTTGACTACCAGTCGACCCTAAGGACCACGCTTCGGTCGACAAGGCCCAAAAGCTGCGTATCCAGCGAGAACGACAGGCGACAGCCGCAGCGCTCGCGCGACAAGTCACGAGCTTGCTTCAGAGGACGGTGCTCAACGTGTCGGTAACGTGTCAGGCTATTCACTCGAAGAATGCGCGTCATATGTTGCTCGGTGAGTCGACTCTGGGGAGTGTCAGCGCTCAAAGCTGATTTCTATTCTTGCGACAGACCTGATCGACTACCTCGAACCGACCATGGTGATTGTCGGGTCGCGAGGTCTCGGCAAGTTGCAAGGGTAGGTCACTACCTAGATATGTTGAACACGCGCTCATCTTGCTGTTGTCTATAGTATCCTGCTTGGCTCCACATCCCACTACCTCGTCCAGAAATCCAGTGTCCCCGTCATGGTCGCCCGTCGCCGACTGAAGCGACCCCTCCGCAAGACGGATCCCGCGACTCTGCGCCACGCACCTCGAACGTCATTGGCAAGCGCGTCGATCGAAAAGCAAGCGAGTACCAAGCAAGAAGACGAGGTGCTCGATGCGGAAGACGTAGATCGAGAGGCGGATCGTCAAGAGATCGAGGACCGACGCGAGAGGGAGGAGCGGGGGAGGTCGATGGGCGGTCAAGGGGAAGTAGTGCTTTGAGTTATGTTTGCTGAATAATTGTAAATCGTCCGGCATGGACTTGAGTTGGCTACAGATCACCATTGACTTTTCTCTGCTACCCTCCTCCGCGCGGTTTCGGGGCAAGAAAACGTCAGATTGACAGGGAAGCTCTCAGGTAACATGCTATTGCGCCTTGAACAGTAAAGTGACAATCTCACTTGCGGTAAGCATTGAGTGTGAGTGCAAGTGAACTCCGGCCTGGAAGGCGCTACACAGCGACTTCTATAGAGCCGTGACGCGACGACATCTATTATGCCATCGGTAAAGCAGCCCGTCGTTTGCCATGGCAACGCCTACAGCTTGGTACTGCACAGGTCCTTCATCGGATCTCCCTCTACACTTATAAGTCCACTCAGGTGCGGCCGGTATCGTCCCGTAAGCTGAGAAGGATCTCAATCCCTTCTGATTCAAGTTGCGCCAGCGTCTTCTGTTCCGAGGCCGTCTCTGTACTTTCCTTACTTATAAACGAGGAGTCGGGCGTCCGGGTGGCATGCTGCCCGACTCTTTCAGCCGAATCCGCGAAAGTGGGTACTTGTGAGGAGGCCAATGTTCTTGACTTTGGAGGCTGGGAAGAGGACACTATTTCTCTCTGAGAGGGCTGATAAGGCGCAAGCCGGGGAAATGACCGGGGTTCTGCAGTCGGTGAATCGGGTCGGATGAGGCCTGTTGCGATCGAGGACCTTGTGCTATCTCCAGTTCGCGGCCCACCAGGCATCGACCACTTCGTAACGACGAATCTGTTGTATGCATCCATCGACACAATTTCCGCTTGCGGCAAGTAATCCGGCATCTTCAACAGCAGGGCATGCATTGTCTTCTCCCATTGCGGTTTTTTTCCCTTGCGCATCGTGAACTCAGGCTCTACCCGCCAACTGCTCACTCCAAAGTATTCAATACTCGCCGCGGCAAGCTGCGCTACTTGCTCAGTCACATGGTATCCACATTTGTGAAGAAATCCCGTGTAACTTGCCCAATCCATCGCATCATGGGACCGAGTGAATAATTCGAGACGGCGCATCCATTCTCGGCCGCTCTCTAGGCGTGAATCTCTCTCGATCCACACCGCAGCTGATGTCTCGCTCATGGAGGAGGACTGTAGTGTGCAGGAGGATGTTTCTGGCTGGTCGAATTGTCTAGCTTCGCGAATCGCTCGGGGAGATATGGGCACGTGCGACCGGGCAGCAGCACAGACTTCTTTAATACACTCTTAAAGCTTGACCGACTAGCCACATTCATGTGGCTGTGGTGAAGATCCTTTCATCTTGGGCATGCGCAGCGAATCACCACAAAGGAGGACGTCAGCGCGACACTATGGCCATCCTTGAGTGAAGCAAAGTGGCTTTGTACTTGGTAGGAATAGATGGTATCCCTCAGTGTTTGAGTCCTTTAGCTGAGGGTATCGGTTACGGGTATGGATATCGGGCCACCGGCGTGACGAGGGCACGAATGGTATCTGCAGCCTTTCTGTTATTTCCCAGTTCAGTCAGGTGGCACAATTTATATATTGCTTGAGGGCTGCCCTGCTATTGAGGCTTTGAGTCTCAACATTCGGTCCCTCTCTTACAACAAATTTGTTCCGAGAACTATTGCGTCCCTGCGCAAGTCTCCTTACTTCCGAAGGCCTGTCTGAGGGGTGGGGGGTGCACAAGGGACACTTCCGAAGGAACTAGAAAGGTGTCATGATTTGCATTACCCTACAACACTTTGCGCCGGTCTCTTGCAAGAAGATTCCAGGTGACAGGGAAATCTCTCAGCAGAGTGGCAGACGTTCGTCTGCAGCCAGGAGTGCAGGAGAGCGAATTTTCGAGGGAGCACCAAGTACGAGCGCACTTGAGCACATGCCTTCGAGGGGCTACACATCGAACCCTCAGCTAAGGCATGTAGGGTAACAACATCCCACCTCCAGGTTCCTGCAGAGCCGAGGAGCCACGACGCGACCCCCGCGACCAAGGACAATCGCCTTTCTCAGCTTCCGGAAATGTGTGACCCGCTGTGATTTATCTTATCGCTCACAGTCTGGAAAGACCTCGTGTCGGCTCTCAAGAGTAGAAGGATGTCAGCCGCTGTCACCGCTTGAGAGTCCCCAACGTTGTGCCCCGGAAACGTATGTGGGATGGGTTCCAGGTCCGACTTTCCGCTTTCCAACGAGCAGAGAGGCGTCCCGGTAGTACTGCTCTGTGCGCTTGGCCTGAAAGCTGTTGAACCCGCCGGAAGAGAGACTTCTGATGTGGCGAGTCCGCTTGCTGGCCCTGAGACGGTAGCTGTTCCTTCAGCTGGGAGCTGATGAGGCGCGTATGGAAGGCATGCTTGGTTGTCGCCTCTTGCGATTGAAGACCCAACTTGAGTAGGCACTCACATTCACGCTCGCACTGTCTGCAGGCCCGACTTCACGTCTGTGGACCAGCCGCTTCCTCGCAGTGGTCGGTCCGGCGTGATAGCCATGCCGCATCGTTTCCATGTAATCTGACAAGTAATCCGGCATACGCAGGAGCAGCCTTTTCATTTTTCTCTCCTTCTGCCGAGTCCCGGGCCCGTCCGCATGGATTTTCCAGTCGCGACCCGCGTCTTACTGTTGCAGCTGAAATACTCCATACTCGCAATAGCAAGCTGCTCCACTTGTTCAGTCTCCGAGATCACGAAGTAGTTCAGTATACTCTTTCCAGCTCCGACCGGCGTGTGCTGTGGTGAACGATTTGAGCACGGCTATCCATCTCTTCCCCCTTCCTCGGTGTGGCGTCCGGCCCTCTACCCATACCGCAGATGAAGTTTCGTTCATGGTGGACTATGGGTACGTTAGAGGGTGTCTGTGCTTGCACAAAATGTCCGCTCGACACGTACGCGAATCACAAAGGCTCAACAAGATCCACCGCCTCGGAACAAACGGCGATTTCTTTAGTATGTCACTCTCGTTGATACGACTTGCCGTCCTCTGCCACATATCGTCGCACTCCGTTGTGCCCCTGGCGGGGAGCGTACCCCCAGAAAGGAGACCGTAGCCGCGGTACGATGCCTGTAGCTGATGGAACCGAGTCGGCTGTGTCAATGCTGAGTGACGGCGGGGATCGTAACGCCTTTTGTCCCACGAAGAACGTATCATCATGCTTTCGCATCACAAGGCATCCCTAATTGTCCCTTCGCTTTCGAATTAGCATTCCTGGAGTCCATGTTGATCGCGTTAGCTAGCTTGCCTACCGCTACACCGTGCATTCGCTGTAACGGCCGTCGAGCAGATCCGCTTTCCGCTGAATAAAGAACAGGCACAGCGCATCCGAACAGGGGGTCTGTTGTTTACTTCGGGAGTGAGGGCGTTGCCATTGAGTATCATATGAACCCGCGAGAGGACGACCCTGAGGTGGGACCGGACGCGTTGATTCGTCAGTCGCGCGTTACGTGTATTGCGATCACAGACTGTCTCACTTGGGGGAGGGTTAGGGTATATTGACCTATACCTATCCTATACCTATAACCTCTGCTGTCCTATCATCACCTCGCCATGTCCTCCTTCTCACCACACGCCTTCCACCATGGGACATCATTCACCGCCCTCCTCCCACCGATGACATTCGACACCCCGGAAGAACTCGTGATCGCGCTGTACGACTTCACCCCGGCACCCTCCTCGACCAAGAGTTACCTCTGCTTGTCGTTCGACGCGGGGGACAGGATACGCGTGCATAGTAAAGATGCAAGCGGCTGGTGGGACGGCGAGTTGCTCTCCGGGGATTCGGTGGCGGTAAAGCGTGGATGGTTTCCGAGCAATTTCGTGAGGGAGTATGATCCGGCGTTGGAGGATACGGTGAGTCGTGATTCCTGTCGAGGTTCGGTTTGGTCTCATCCCCAGGGAGTAGGACGAGGACACGGGCAACGAGAAGAGGTATTCAAGTACGACGACGGACCGGATGTCGTTTCAATCCGCGACATCACAATCATCATCCTCATACACATCAAACATCCGCAACTCGACCTACTCCTCCTCCTCCGTTGATCACAACGACGACCGGCTGTCACTCACAAGCCTCTCTCAACCCCTATACGAAACACAAGCCACCCACTTGACACCCGACACGCACTCGACCCTCCTCCCGCTCTCCCAAGCACTAACCCTCGTCCGCTCCGCCATCCACACGCACAAACACTTGCACATCCAGCCCTCCATCGCATGCATCATCTCCGCCCTGCGCGCTCTGCTCTCCGCCACCGGGTGCCTCCAACGCGAGTCCCCGACCCTCGTCGCCTTCCCCGTACTCGCGCGCCTCCGGAAGGGCCTCATGAGCGATCTCGCAAAACTCGTCGCCCTGGCGCGGACGACGGCGCATTCCGTCCACGAGGCCGAGTATCAGGCGTCCCTCGGAGGCGAGGGGTATGGCGCGGGGCCGAGCGAGTATGAGTTGGAGGGGATCCTCGATGCGTCCGACGTCATTTGGGGGGACGTGCAGCGTTTCGTCGGGGCGCTGGTGGAGTGTGGGATCGCGTTGCCGGTGCCGAAGGAAGGGTCGCCGTTGGGCTCGGGATCTGGGTCAGGATCGTTGGGCGTGTTTGGAAGTGAGGGAAGAGGGCAGTCGTTGGAGGAGCGGATGGACGCCGGGAAGAGTCCGCGGTTCGAGGGGAAGAGGGAACGGAAGGCGTCGGCTGCGCCAGGTGTGAGAGGAAGACTGAGGCTCGATACGAGTCGGCATACGGAACAAGGGTTCCTCGGCGCCCCTCTTTCCGGCGTTTCCGACTCGACGGGCGGGTGGAAGTACCCCGTTCATCAGAGCCCCGAGATGGCGCGGACGACGTCGACCGGTTCCACGCTCAGTGAACACTACCACGAGTTGGGGCGGGACCACCGGGGATCCATCTCGTCTGCGTCGTCGGCCACCTCTTCCGGCCGCTCTGTGGGCTCCTTATCGGCGTCGGCAGTACTCACGACGCCCTCGACATCACTTCCCCTCCAACCGAACGGAAGGATCCACGTCTCCGCCGCCGTCCACGCGGCACAGGACGCATTCTCCTCGACAATGGCCGCCCTCATCGGCCACGTACAGGCACACACCGTCGCCTCGCACCCTAGTTCACACGCGCACTTGATCGAGCTCACGCGGGAGGCGATTGATCGTGTGCGGGATCTGTTGGGCGTGATGGAGGGCATCGTGAGGCAGTCGCCGACGCAGGATGGGCGGACGGAGGACCAGGTAGCGGCGATGGAGCGGGAGAGACACGTCCTCTACGAGACGACGGGCCAGTTGGTGGAAGCAGCGGAGACCGTCGCGTCCACGCCGTACCGTGATGCCCCGACGACGACGGACGAGCGGAACAAGCAGGCCCTGCTCGACCAGATTTCCGTGGCGTTAAAGGTCGCACGGGAGTGCTGTCGGCTGTGTAAAGTATGCGCGATGGCAACCGGCGACTGGACACCGGACCTCAAATCGGGAAGCCTTGGTCAGTCGAGCGCCGTGGAAACGACGTACGCCCCGGATCGGGGACACGGGAGGACGACTTCAACCAGTAGCACCGACGGACGAAGGGCAAAGTTTGGCTGGGAGACGACGGATGATGAAGACGAGGAAGAGTTGATCCATACCTTGGACGAGGAGGATTATACCTTGCACCCCGGGCAGATGTCGCGGCAAAAGGTGGGTCTTTCCGTGCGAAGAGGCTAGGTGTGCTGATCTTGTGACGCAGAGACGGCCGTCGACCGGGTCGACTGAAGCTACGCCGATATTGCAGAGTAGTGAATTCCTTGTGCCATCGAGCCATCAGGATACGCCATCGAGTGGGCCGCGGCTACAACGTGCAAGCAGCTTTGCCTCGCCGACATCGACACCACGGATACCTTCCCGTCACTCGCCTTCCCGTTCGGTGGATACTACCCTTCTCGGAAGGGATATCGCATTCGCAAGAACACCTCGGCCGGGCATCAACAGGGAAGCCAGTGATGCGGGAAGTGCGTCGTCAAGCCATACAGCTGAACGATTCGCGACGCCGAAAGCAAGACCGGCTGCGACGTTCCACACGCAGAACGCATCCCTCGATAGCCGCATGGCAGCCGGTACCATCAAGCGTGAACGATCAGCCCTCCGCCCCGTCGGGCAGACGAGCGACCAGGATGTCTCGGGGGATATGTCGATCTGGCTTTCGGCGCCGGACCATCAGGCCAAGGAGGTGATTTACCATCATGACGGGACGATTTCCGCCGCGACGCTTTCCGTGCTCGTGGAAAGGCTGACGCCGCACGACCGGATGGTCGATACCGATTTCTCGGAAACGTTTTTCGCGACGTTTCGGTTCTTTTCCTCTCCGTCTGATTTCCTGGAAGCCCTGGAATTGCGGTTCGATACGCCGCCGCCCGTGAGGATGGAGATGACGCCCGCGAATATCAGTTTGTGGAATACCCATAAAGGTGACCCTCTTCGGCTGCGGGTCCTGAACATCATTCGGACCTGGCTCGAATTACACTGGAAAGTCGAGACGGATAATGTGGTATTGCCCGCGCTGCAGTTGTTCCTCGAAGAACGGCTTGGTCGAGCTTTCCCCAACGAGGTGACGAGGTTGATGGATATGGCGAAAGGCTACGCTTCGGAAAAGGACAAGTACCAATCGCCTACCGCGCGAAGGTTCAGTCGGGCTAGTAGCCTCAGTCGATTCAGCCAAGGCTCGTTCTCTCCGATGACGCCGATCAACCTGGAATCCCTGCCGCCGACGCCGCCATTACCTCTTGTCGACAGACGGGTCTCTAATACCCTCAAGAAAGGGGTCAAGAGTATCCACGTCACCGATTTCAACGCCCTGGAACTGGCCAGGCAGTTGACACTGCTGGAATCCAGGCTGTTTGGGGATATCAAACCAGAGCAGCTGCTCGAGGTCGGACAGAAAAAGTCGGACAGCTTGACGGCGGCTAGCACTTTGTCGAATCAGATCACGGGTTGGGTTGCGGAGAGCATACTGGGGGAACAAGACCTGAAGAGGAGGACAATGTTGCTCAAGTACTTTATCAAGGTCGCAGATGTGGGTGTCTTTCCGATATTGTCGAGATGCTGGCTGACCCTTTATCAGCGTTGCCTTGACCTACACAACTTTTCCACCTTGTTTTCCGTATTGGCGGGCCTCAATGGCAGTACCATCGTTCGTCTCCGTCGGACATGGGATGTGGGTGTTAATCTGAATGCAGCCCGAGCAAAACTGATAGATCGATTCATAGGGCCTGCCTAGCAAGTATAAACAGCTCATGGACAAGCTTCGTCACATCATTGAACATACCAAGGTCCGTGCGATTTTGCCACGATGAATACTGACACTAACTCATTTCTCACAGAACCACAGCAACTACCGAAACAAGCTGCGGTCAGTTGAGCCACCTGCATTGCCTTTCCTCGGCCTCATCTTGACAGAGTGAGCAAGATTTCATGGTCTATCGCCGCCCGATCTAACCCCCCTGCAGCATCACATTCACTAATGAGGGAAACTCGAAATACAAACCATCTCCACGCGATCCGTCTCTCAAGCTGATCAACTTTGACAAGTATACCAAGCTTGGCAGGATTGCCGTGGACTTTCAGAAATACCAGACAGTACGTCAATACGCTCCCCCTCAACGAGCGCCCGCTGATCCTCTTCTCTCAGCCATATAACCTCGTTCTTGTGAACGATATGCAGCTCTGGCTGTCCAATGTCCTAACCGAAAAAGGTAGCACATCGGTCGATGCACTATATCGGAGAAGTCGTGAGTTCCGCGTCGACGATGCCCGTCTGCTCGGCCTGACCAGTTTACGTCTCCCTCTTTGCAGTCTTGCTTGAACCACGTCAAGGCACAGAATCCATATCGAGTGCCTTGGACAGGCCATCCTGGCTCATCGGCAGAATATAAAGTGCGAGTCACAAGTGAGATTGCCACCATTACATGTATAAATACAGTCATCTACAAGAAACACCACCGTTGTACAAGGGTTTACATTTTGCATTACAACTTGGATTTGCCATCAGCCTGTTGGCCCAATGCTCCATCGAAGAACTTGTCCAGTGCCTTGAAACCAGCCTCCTCGAATGGCACAACGATGCCGACGTATCCATCTGGGCGGCAGACAATGATGCCTCCGTCTGGAAGGCCGTACTTTTGGTGCGCACCGCCGACGTGTGCCTCGGAGAAGTGCTCGCCGGTCTTGGCACCCGACACTTCCTGGTCGTCGGCGTAAAGCATGCAGTTGACGCCACGGTAAGGCTTGTAGTGTTCGACTTCAAAGTTGTACCGCGAGTCCTTGATAATGGTCAAGAAGGTGAAGAACGGGTTGATCTCTTCCATGCCGACCAAGCCGGTATTCTGGGCAGCGTGGAGGACGGTGCGGTTCTTTGGTAGCTGAGCCGTGTATCGGTTGACGAAGCTGTCCACTGACGTGAGGTGTTTGGAGAAAGCCGCCAAACGGGACTTGCTGTCCTTGGTAGTGCCGGCAAGGACGTAAATTCGGAAACTACCGGGCGAGTCGAATTGGACTTCGTGGATCAGTCGGACTGGTTGACTGGTCATGCACCGAGTGACGCTGCGATCGGGAAGGGTGGTCAGCAGGAGCTCGCAGCTTCTAGGATGGCAACTCACGTAGCGGGCTGAAGACGCTGACCAGAGATCAACTTGAGACCTTCAATTGGCTTGAGACCGAATTGTCCGAGGTCCTCGTTCATGACGACTAGCGGGTTCGAGTGGTAGTTGACGCCGGCACCCGTTGTGAATCCCGCATTCCTGAAAGAGGGTAATAAGTAAAGCGTCCTGTTCAGCTTGGTCAAATTACTCACCTTCGCTGAACCTCGATAAAGTGCTGCTTGAACTCTTCCTTGGACATGTTGGCGACGTGTGGTGTGCTCTTGGGCACCTCACCCGAGAAGAGCGCGGCGTACTCCTCGTCAAAGTCGATCAACTGTTTACCGATCTTCCATCTTTCCTCGTTGTACGTCTTGAGCAAGTCCGGGTGGGCAAGGCCTCGCAAGACCATGTTCATCTTGAAAGACAAGTTGTGGGCGTCGATCAAGGCAGTGTTCATGCCTTGTCCGGCCTTGGGCGAATGCGTGTGGCAAGCGTCACCGGCCATGAAGACCCGGTTCTCGACGTCGTACTTGCTGATCAAACGCTGACCGATCGGGTAGGCGCTCCACCATTCCGTCTTGACAAACTCGAGCTTGTAAGGGTGGAAGATTCGCTTATCGGCATCCATGATGTCTTGAGCAGTGACCTTCCACCTGGCTTCCTGAGGGTGCATCGTCGACTTTTCTCCGTTGATCACGTTGACTTGCGTGTATAGTCGGATCATCGGCTGGTTGTCGACGTTGTTCTCTCGGGGGAAGACGTAGGCGGAGCCTTGGTTGGCACTGTGGATAGCGGCGATCTTTCGGATATCGGGGAAGTCGGTCTTGACGACGAAATCACCGGCACCCCAAAGGGTGCTCAAGAGGTCACCGGTCATGCTGAGTCCGTGGTGCTTCTCGCCGTATGTTCGAACGGCACTTCGGCCACCGTCACATCCGACGAGGTACTTGGCTGTGACGGTCGTCACTTCTCCTTCGTGCTTGCCTTCTTGGTCGATGGTGCCCTTGACCAGTTCGACAGTGACAGGGAACGCGGATGGGTCCGAACTCTTGGCGCTGTCGATCTTGTAGGACTTGAACGAGTAGGGTCGGGTGACACGCAGGCCATTGCGGTCCATATCACGGAGGAAGGCCTCCTCGATCATGCCTTGCTGGAGACCAAGTGTACCTGAAAAGATCATCAGCCAGCCGAAAGGGTGAATAACAGGCAGGGGACTCACATCCGTCTTCAATCTCCATGGTCTCGGGGAAACTCTGCACACGCCTGTCCCGGACAATCGTTTCCTCGCCGTTCTCGCCCTTTCCAGGCACCCAGAACGTTCGCTCGTACGAAGCCGCAGACATGTTGAACAACTCTGTGCCGAGAGGTTCCATGTTCCTGCACAAAGAGTCAGCACCCGTCCTTGCACGATAAGGGGCGCAACTCACTTGAGGACCTCGATCGTTCGAGGCTGGATACCATCAGCTCGACCAGCCGTGGTGGGTTCATGCCTGAAATCGATACACAAGACGGAGTGACCTCCGAATCGAGCGAGCGCGGTACAGAGCATCAACCCTGCAGGACCGGCACCGACGACTACGACATCGTATTGGGACTTCTTGATAGTTTCATGGTGAGGCGGGTAGTTGTGGACGTCTATCGAAGGAAGTGGTCAGCTCGGCCTCCCAGCTCCAACACGACCCACTCACAGGCCGCACGGTTGGCTTCTTCGCGGTCTTCAGTGGCAGACATGATGGTGATTGATGTGATGATGATGTTGGATCGAGGAGAAGTTGGCAACCTTCAGAGTGACGAACACTATATACCACGCATATCACTCACCCCACAGCTGATCTGCAGTTTCAGCCCAAAACACAGCGGACGAGTGATTCCCGGCGCATCCGTCGTCGTCCACGGCCGGCCGGATTTGTGCTTTCCGGGAATCAGGGGTCCGGTAAATTTGGGCGCACCCACCTCGTTTCATGTCTCTTGCGACGGAGTAGTTCGAACTCGATAAGCTATTCGAATGAACTGCGCAAACCTATGCAACTAGGAAGCCTCAAAGGTCTTCCAATGGGTCATGCGACCTCATTCTTCAAAGGACTGTCTGACATCGAGCGATTCTCGAGCTCCAGATACCCGTTGTCAATCTTGTCATGGTCCGACGACATCGGATAGGCCATTGATACACGCACTTGTTCTCTGCTAGATGTCGCCTGAGCTTTGCAGCTGTCATCGCATGCGCAACTTGCTGGCCTCGAGCTCTCGTACTATCAAGTCCATGCGCTCTTTTGACTTGTCGGTAAGACTGTTTTGCGCCGCGTTGAGAGCTCGAGCACAGCGTTCTCTCCGCACTACCCATCAGCGGTGACTGACAATCGGCCAGTGCAACTTAGCTGAGAATCCGGTCGTACCCAAGCTTATGCGCTTTCCCCGTGCCATCCTTCATCGCCTTTGTCATTAACCCTGGACACTCCAAAGCAAACATGCTGAATCCTTTCGCGGTCCCATGTCTGGAAGGCGTACTGTCCTTTCATCTCATGTGCTCTTTCCGCTGAGCTTGTATTTTGAGATATATATAACAAGCTGAAGAGCTCTGCACGATCAATTCTGACTTGAGATGAATTTCCAACCTTGGCATCGCCATCGGTGACATCTCGTCCTCATACTACGGTTGAAATTAGCAAACTCCCAATGGGAAATTTGGCGAGGACTCACCCAGAGCGTAAGAAGCGCGAATGGTTGGACTCTCTTCTGAGACGATATTACCAGGAGGCGGAGCCCAAATGGGGAAGGTGGAACGCGATCTTGCATAGACTCGAGCAATTCGGACACACTGCCGAAGATATAAGCAGGATACTGGTAGTGCGCGACAACATGATGGATTCGGACCCGAGAGGTCGTCCCAAAGCCTACTTGACGATCAAAGAGATTCCTCATCTGGTCTCCACCGGTGCCATCAACGCGCGCAATCCCGCCAGACACATCCGTGAGAACGTGCTTCATTTCATGCTGGAGAAACGCCCTAAGGATCCGATAGGGTTCTTGCTCGATATGAATATCCATAACTGGACTGAGGCAGCGGAGCTCGATACTGATTACCTTGTTCAGACTTACTGCCGGATATGCAGGATCTGTGAAGTTGAAGGCGATCCGTCGTGCCCGGTGGTCGAGCACTTGCACTCTTTTCAGGAAGCGACTACGGCGGAAGCCATCAGTGACGATTATGAGGTGACTTTCTTTCACATATCCGATTAGGAGTGCTCATGCTAACCCCGAGAATGTCATGTATGACTTTGTTTCGCCATCGTCTCAGTCGCGGGGATCCGGTACCCACAGACAAGGCCATGAAATGGCACACGGAACGATTTTGAACGGCTCGACTGCCGTCAACTCTCTCCAGTCGAGGCCCGCATCGATTGAGGCCGCAACTCCATCCTCGATTCAATCGTCAGACAAAACAAGCAATCAAATCACTCGCCCAACTCTCCCGACGATTGGACATGCTTTGTGGGAGCTCACAGGGAGCGGTTGGCCTCTTTCACCCATGGACTGGGAAGAGACCTAAGGACTGAATGACTGCGCAAGATCCCTGAGTGTATGGATAACAGCCTTCCAAAAATGTAGTTCGGGGCCTAGATAGAAGCTTGTCTTGAACAACGACGGTCCGAGAGTGACTGTCGGCTGAATGCGAACACTAATCGTCTGTGATCTCGATTGCCATCGACACAATCATCAGCCATGACATCGCTATGTTGCGTGAGAAGGTGAAAGTCGAGACTGTCATTACGACGAGACTGGTCGCGGGTGTTGATGACAATCGAAGCTCGGCGACTGAAAAATGCACAGTGATCAAGTAATTCTCCAGGAAGTCCTTTTTCGCGTAGAGATACGGTCGGCGTGAGCTCAGGGTATCGTGGACACTTCGGAATTGGGATTGATATCTGGCAATTGAGGGAGACGCCAAAGCGAGACTATGCAGGAAAAGGATGGTGCGCCTGAGAGTGCTACCAAGTTTGAGGTCGTGGACGGTGGACCGGTTGCCTCGCCCCAGAATGGTTCTACAAAGCCGTGGACCTACCGATCTATTTTCGGGCTAGGGCCGAATTGTCGACTCCCGAAGTTTTAGATGAATGGAAACGAAGCACAAAAGAAAGGGGTGCCGGACGGTTCCTTGATGTCTTCGTAATCGATACAAGGGGCACTTGCATGTTCACGGTATATATATATAACGTATACTACCTCCTTGGACACATGAATTCACCTGAGCCGGTCCTGTTTCCACGAGTCTGTCGGGTCAAAGCCTTCATCATGGATCTGTCACAGAACACTATTCTAGACAAGAACCGCCGTGGCTGCAGGCGAGGACCAAACTCGGCGGAATTCGACGAATGGATGATGAAGTTGGAAAATTTCCTGGAAGAAAACTTCAAGTCATTGCAAGAAGGGGGTCTCCTAGGTATTCTTTGTACGTATGGATACAGCAGACACGAAGCAAGAATTATCGAAATCGAGGGCCCAGCGCTGTTGTTTCCTCTGGATGGAACGTCGCTATACCGGACAAAACACACGGATCTATCTAGCCAGGACCGGCCGAAGAAAACCAGGCTTCAAAGCTTGATTGGTAGGCTACCAGATCATCTGCCATCCCCGACCGGTCAGACTTTCGCATTCGTATCAGAAGTAAGGCCGGCTGGCGTAAGCATTCTCGGTCGTAGGGTAAATGAGGGGACGTCGCTGTATCAGTCGAACGCTCATAATGTACGTGATGTGCCACAGTCTACATCAGTGCACAGCGCGAGAGAGGAACGAACGGTTACGGACTCAACAGTTGAAACGGCACAATGGGGTCTTCAGCTTTCAACTCATCATCGGTATCACGATCACATGAAACAAAACTCCCATTCGTGGACAAAGCCGAATATCACGAATACCATGAAGGGATCCGATCCCCTTTGGACCCTTGTCCCTCGCTCAACGAATCACATATTTTTCCACTACCGACAAGTACCGCGGCTAGAAGAGGCAATGAATTATTTACCGGACGTGGCGCTCTGGATCTCTCCAGTGGGATAGGGACGTATGTTTCCGCCTTTCAGGTAGGTCTACCACCGTCTTTCTCGAACAATGAAGCAGGAGCGAAGGCACCTTGGTCGATAATCACGCCGGGTCCATTGGAGAGCGATGAAGTCCCGACGAAACAGTTAAGTCCATCCGTTTCAAGCTCGAACCAAGAGCTTGAAAACCCGCTGCGCAATCTCGCACCTGTCCATTCGCCAGACACGGACGCGAGCCAGCTGGATGCAGCCGAAAGCTTGGTTTTGCTGGCGACGTTGCCTAGGACAGGAAAACAGAGATTTGAGGAATGGCCGGTAGGGCGACATACCGCCGTGGATTTCATCTACCGTCTCCAAGCCTAAAAGTGTGTTGATCGGGCATCTTGGAGTTTGTATATCTAGTCAGCTTCTTGAAGCCTTAATGAGACGCTCACAACTAATTGTCACATTCACAAGTAACGCTGTAGCCAAATCATGCGACCGAGTCTTGATCTCAAGTACCGCCATCACGTCCGCGCATACCCCTACCCGCCGAATCCAGCACAGGGAAGGGGCCACCATACGAGACGAGACTCCTGCGGTGGAAGGAAATGGGGAGCATTCTCATTGCTCCAACAGATCTGGAGGTCCTGCAGAAGCTGAGTTTAGCGGTCAGCATGGTTAAGCGGCGATGGCTTTGTATAGGCACCTGGAGTCAGACGCAAAGGTTCAGAATGCACAGTCAGACAGAGCGAGAGCATATACTCGGACCCAGATCGGCTGAATGTACTTTGCCCGCAACAGAATCCCTTGATTCCGTCGCACAGCGATTACACTGCCCCTCAGACCAAAGGTAATGGGCAGTGCACCGCCTTACTTGATGACTATAGTTGGCGTTTGACCAAACAAAGGAGTATGGCGCAAATTGTTAGCCAGCCCTTGAAAAATCGCCGTTATATGACAGCGCGCTGGCACATGCTATTCAGGCCCACACATGCGATAGTCTTCTTCCTAATCCTCTCTCCCCATACAGTCCGAGAGTTACGTGGATCTAGGCAGGCACCTTTCCCAGCGAACATGTCCGGAGCCGCAGAAATAAGGAATATGGTTGATACTGGAGGCCTCGCTAGCAACAGCAGGGAATTCCGCGTTTGGATATCGAAGTTGGAGCGACTCTTTCAAGAAACAGAAGAGCTAAAAGAGACAACCGAATTATCCGCGAGTCGGCGAGTAGAAATTCTACAGCAATACGGCTTTACCGCAGACGAGGCACAGGTGGTGAACCAGAATGGGCGAGCGCTGCTCCTTCCCCAAGAAGGGGAGTCATTATATCGGCGAAGACACATGCAGTTGAACAATGCAGAACGCACGAGAAAAACCGACCTCCTAAGACCACTGCGCAAGATTCCAAATCATTGGCCAAACGAGTTCCTGCCGCAATCGGATTTCTTTGAAGTAAGTACTCGGGAAGTTTGCATTGTAGGCATGAATCGCTAAGTCTTGCAATCTGTGCGGAAACATGGCGACAGTCGACCTCGACAGAACTTGGCACCGCACAGACACCAGGCGTTGTCAGTGGGGGCGGAGATATCCCGCCTCTTGACTTCCAGCTTGAATGGACTGATCCGTCAACCACCCCTACCGGATGATAGTGAGAGGGATGCAGGTGGTCCAAAGCGCCAATATGACTGGATTGCTTGGCAACAACCACCCGCGCCGAGTCAAGCGGGAAATACGATCACGTCGACGACGGTCCCGTCCGGCGCTGGCAATGCGTCTGGAACGCAGATGTATACAGCCTCAAGTCTGGAGCGGCCAAGTGTCGATTCAGCGCAAAGCCTCGTCACCGCCCAGTCAGTGCACACCGACCGGAAGACGCTGGAAGCGGCCAATAGCATGGTGGCGTTATCGATGTCAGGGCAGCAAGTGGAGTTTGTCGACCCTACGACAGGGGAGGTAGGGCAGGGATGAGGGTTTTGTCCTTGTCGCAACTTGATGGCGCCGGTGAAGTCAGATCCGTGGTACCTTCTGTGCCAGTTAGCCTGGTTCCGACTCCATTTAATGACTGCCTGGCAGCCCCGCTGCAACCCATGCGACGGTTACCCGGATATAAACCGATGTGGTGTCAAAGACTGATGTCTTGAAATCGATGGAGCATGCTGTACTTCTTACAACCGATGAAATGCGTGTGTTGATACAGCCGACCCGTCTGTCGGTCCTCGGTCCACGTGTTCCTCTTCCCGTGCCTGGCTTGCGTTCAAGGTCCCATTTGCCGCATCCATTTTCCTCCCGCTACAGGTTGATAATGCATTGAGCTCGGCGGATCTATCCGTGGTGTCTTCGAAATGGTCTTGTAAGGCGTATGATCTACTCGTCGTCTGCCGGTCTCGGTGGCGGTCTACCACAAAAACATCAGCACAACACACGCCGCATCGAATAACGAACGAACGTACCCGCACGGCTGAAGCATCCGCTACAAACATGAAAGCATCAGCACATATGCTCAAAGCGCCAACGACAGCGGGCGAGAAAAGGAAAGGAGAGGAGAGGTGGGGGAAGGGCTAAGAGACGTACCTCGATCATCTCGAACCGCGTTCGCGCCGTCGTCTCGTTGTCCGCGAGGGCGAGGTAGGCCGTCAGTTGCGGGTGACCGACGATGGTGCTGCGATGAGCGTAGCGGGACGAGAGCGAAGCAGAAAGGTGAGGCGGAAATGATGAAGAAAAGCGTTGGACAGCGGATTCGGAAAGGGTAGGAAAATGAAAGTATCAGCGGTTATTCCTACAGGTCCGCTATGCTCCTTCCGCCACAGGCTCAGCTGTAGGAATGCGCAGGGACTCACGCATAAGTGTCTCGGCCCTGATGCGTTGCCCATTCCCACTTGTTGGTATCCGCGTGTCCCGTACCGGTGTACCGTGCGTGGACTATACGAGCGATTCCGATGATTGATTTGACGTTCGGGGAAGCGTTTGTTATGATGCAGGTGTCAAGGAGTCAAGGTGGGAAGACGGATGCGAGGGAGATCGTAAGGCGAAGGAGCAAGTGATTAGCAACGCTTGAGACACGGAACGACGAACGTACGTTGCTCCAGCTGTGTGTTGGCTGTATACCGTAGCTCTGACTAGATGCAGGCATCAGCGCCGCATCTCCACCCGTCCACGACGTACATACCATCGTTGCTTTGCCTTGTTCACCACACCGACCTGCACTTCAACGAACGAGTCGTCTTGTCGATGCTGGCACTCGCGGGTCTCAGTTCAACAGAGCCAAAAAAGACGATGAAAAAGGCTAAAAACTTGCCAAACCGCTCACTTTGGCGCATTTTCCCGCTTACACGCCAACCGTGGGAAAAAGCGCGCCCACTTCAGGGTGGTAGTCATGTTGATTCATGTGATACCAACCTGCTTCAAATCCCAGGATAGCACTACCACCTCAACAGCATGATGAGACCAGCAACGAGTACAACGACGGCCAGCGGATATTCCCAGGGGAGACGGAATGGTGAGTGCGAAAAGAGCGAACGAAGGGCGAGCGCGGCGAGGCGAGGAGGAGGAGAAGATGTGAGGAGAAGATGTGAAGATACGAGATGGATCAGCGATGGGACGAGTCAGGGGATGACGCGGGAACAGGACAGGATTGGGGAGGATGCATGGTGGCGCGTTGGCAATCGGGAAGTTGGAAGGAGCGGGACGAAAGGATCAACGCAGAATCAACCAAGACACGAAAGGCGACAACGAACGACAGCTCGAGGATCCGTTCCGCTCATCAACGCCTCGACACATCGCATGTGGGTTACAAACGACACGTCCCAGCCCTCGGCTCAGGACCACAAATCTCGGAACACTCGAGCACTGCCAACACCATCAGCTCCGCGGAAACACCTTGATCGACTCAGCTCGTCTCGCCTCGCACATATCCTCCACACCGCCGCTAACTCCCATTCCTACAGAACCAACAGACTTCCCGGCACTAGCAAGTCCACACCAGCCGCAAGCGCAACAAGCATTCTACCAACCGCTCCATGCCCAAACACCAAACGCACCACCACCGCCGCCGCCAGGCCTCGATACGACGCAGCAGCAGCAGCAGCCGCAGGTGAACGGGACGGGCGCCGTCGGGGAGCGGTTAAAGACGGAGGATTTCCCGGCGCTGGGAGGGGAAGGAGCGGGCGCCGTCGGCGCGGGAATGACGAATGGGCGTTATGCAACGACAACATCGACAACAACAGCGGCAGGGAAGCGTCCGAACGGGCAAGAAGCCGGGACCGTTCCGCCGCCGACACATGGGACGGGTGCCGCGTCGCATCATGCCCCGGGGGCGGGCGTGGTGCTCATGAAGCCGGTGCATCAGCTCGTGTCGAGTCCGGTGGATAAGTGGGGACTGGAGGCGTTGCTGACGTTGATACGGACGGGAGGGAAGGATGATCAGCTGGGGTTGCAGTTGGGCGATGATCTGATGGGGATTGGATTGGATATGCAGGCGCCGACGTGAGTCCCGTCTTTCTGTGCTCTACAGGTTGAATACTGATGACCGGCGGCAGACCGCTGTATCCGACATTCACGTCACCATGGCAAGAACCCGACTCGGCACGGAACCTGCTCGTCGAGGAAGACTACAAGATCCCAGCATGCTACAACGTCCAGACGCCAGCCGCATCGACCAAGATTGGACAGTTTTCCGACGAGACGTTGTTCTACGCGTTTTACACGTGTCCGCAGGATGTGCTGCAGATGGAGGTAGCGGCTGAGCTGTGAGTCGAAATTCTCGCAATGCGCAAACGAACGTGCGACTGATACGGATCCCTTTCGCAGGTACATGCGTAATTGGCGCTGGCACAAGGAACTCTCCGTCTGGCTCACGCGCGACCCGAACGAGCAAACCGAACAAGGGCCGGGCTACGAACGCGGCGTCTTCTACTACTTTGACCCGAATCGCTACGAAAAGGCCGAGACGCCCAAGGATTTCGTGTGTCACTACGACCGGCTGGAGGACCGGCCCGAGTGGTTGAATCGGCAGGAACGGGCGGCGCAGACGACGGGACAGGCTTCGGCCGCGCAGCAGCAGACGACGACGGGGCAACAGCAACAGCAGACGACGGGGCAGACGAGGAGCGTGCAGTCGTTGCAGAGTCAGGGGTTGCCGCCATCGACGTCACTACAGAATCAAAATCAACAGCAACCTGTCGCACAGACGAGTTGAACGTCCTTTCCCGCGCGCGCGTAGTCGTGCGTTGTTCGATGATGTACTATGAATAATTGTGCTTCTGGTCCGTCTCGCGGACTTTTTTTTCCATTTCTACCTTGCCATCGATGGCGTACAACGGAACGTGTGCCTGATCTATCTCGTCGTTGTCGTGTCTGATTGTATGCTTCAGGGGTTCTGGTGCCGGTGGTTGAACCTTGGCCTGTTGGATGCTGTTGAACTGTTTCGTGTGCTGTTGAACTGTTGTCGGATCTGTGCTCTCGCTAACCGCGTTGAGAGCCCCTTTCCCTCACTTAATGCTCCTCCCCGGGAAACACCTGTCCCTCCCGCTTCAACCGCTCCTCAACCTCCTTCAACACACCCTCAAACCCCTGCTTCCCCGTCCCGGCGTTCATCGCGAACCGCTCGACACTCGAGCTTTCTAGTTTTGACCCGACTTTCCGCAAGATACGGGACATGCTCTTGCTCAGCGGTTGGCCGGGGCCTGATGACGCTGCGTAGGGTGGTAGACCGGCCGGAGGGGACGAGATGTGAGCGCGTTGGGTGAATAGTGTTGCGGTGCTTGAGTCGCCCAGGGCGGGGGTATATGAGATGAGTTCGATGCATTGTCTGTCTTTGACGATCAGCTTTCTGGAGTGTGAGGACAGGGAGAAACTTACACGTATTCCGAGAGGGAGAGATTGATGGATACCATGCTTGTGATTTTGGCTATTGGGTCTACCCAGACGATTTCACGGACCCATGCGTCCTCGGACACGCCGAGCATCTGTCGAGGTGTCAGCTACGGAGGATGGCTCGGGAAAGTAGTGACATACCCGCATGACCCATTTCTACATGAACTACAAGTCAGTCTTGTGTTCTAACGAGATGAGGACTGTCAAACTCACCGGCACTCCCTGCCTCGCCTTGATCAACCGCTCCGTCCGTAACACACCCGTCTCGGGATCCACCGACCGGGACAAGGTATCGATGCTCAACACATGGGTCGCGTACGGATTCGGATACTTGCGCCAGAACCCAATAGTGGTGGTTGACCACGGGTACTGGTATTCGATGTCGTTTTGGAATAGCTTGACCATGTTGGCCTGTGTTCAAGTGGAAGAATGTCAGAGGAATGAACGAGTTGATGATGATGAGTGAGGTCGCGCGCGTCCGCAGCTCTCGTGGTCGGCCGCCGAAACAAAGTTGACAACATGACGGCATTCTCGTGGTTCATGGCTCAAAGACGTTACAAATGGCACACAGTGCGATACAAACGGAACAAAGTTGCAGCAGAGGACAATCATTCATGATCCAGATATCCGCTCATCGTCGCCCCACGGTTCCCTGACTTCGCTGATACGAGTTCAATGCGTCCACCTCGGCCTATCAACACCGACATCAGCGAACTCTATCGAAACAAGTCCCGTAACAACTCACCTCGAGCTGCTTGATTGCGGAATGCGCATTCTCCAAATCCTTGTTCAGTCGGTCCCGTTCGGCAATAAGCTATAGCGATCGATCAGCACGGAACTTTCATTCCTCCCAAAGCGAACTCACATGCTGCTCCCACTGCCTGAACCTCGCCTCCTCCAGCTTGACCTGCTCCGTAAACCGCTTCCTCAACAACTCCTCCTCTTCCTTGAACTTGGGGTTGTCCAGCTTCTTGACCTTTGCTTCCCCGAATTTACGCGTCTCCATCTGCGTCTGGCGGTAGGCTTCGTAGTGCGTCTCTTCGGTGGTGGAGACGAGGTCGAGCATGTGTACGCGGAGGAGGAGCGAGCGGAGTTTGCGGAAGTCGCAGTGTTCTTCGTTGTCAACTGCGAAGAGGTGCATTAGGCAGATCATCGGAATAGGAGTCGCTGAAGCACACCCTCGGCTACACCCCATCGGTATTGTCGTCCCTTGACAACACGTCCATCTGTCGTCGTGACATCTTCGGTACTTCCAATGATCGAGAACGGCATCGCGGACTGTCCATATCAAGTATCAGTTACCGTTTCATTGCGAATGCGTACGAAGGGACTTACCATGAGGACCTGCGAGTGCTCCGCAGCAGCTTCGTCATCCGCATCAACGGGCGGAACGTATACCTTGATACCCTGCGCGGCAATGACTTTGCGGACCTATTCCGACAACAGGATGTCAGCTTGCGCGAAGATTCTTGCCGCGACGAGAGCTCACGTTCTCCTTGAATGCGATGATATCCTGGGGCGTCATCGTATCCGCTTTCGCGATGACCGGAATCAAGTTGACCCTCGTTCCCAATCGCTTCATCGTCTCGATATCCAGCGGCTTCAACCTACATTGTTGAAAAATCAGTATCGTGGCCATGAGACACGGCAAAGAAAGGGGAACGCACGAGTGTCCGTTTGGCGTGATAAAGTAGATACAAGCGTGTACGCGCATGTCGACCTTTTCGTTCCGGTGCGGTTGTTGCTCTTGACGCATAAAGTTCTCATGTTGATCATCCAGGAAATCGACGATCGGGGACCAGCTGAAAGACAGGCGTCAACGTAGGCCAAGTATAGGGTGTGGAGGGGGATGGACCTACCTTTCTCGGTTGTCGACGTAGTCTCCGAATCCGGGAGTCTCGATGATCGTCAACTACGCCACAAACCAGGGATCAGGCACATGTTCTCGGGTAAAGGGACAAAAGGCGTACCTTGAGCGTGAAGCCTCGTTCCTCCAATTCCGCCTTCATAATCTCCACCTCTGTTCCCCGACTCATCTGCTTCTGATACCTGTACGCGAAACGCATATCAGTACAGTTCACAGAGCGGAGGACCAACGAGACGCACCTCGCTCGGTAGTTCTTGGGAGGAGATAGTTCCGTCGAAAAGAGCGTGTTTATCCATGTTGATTTCCCCAGACCGGATTCCCCTATATCGAAGATCAGATCAGTGCCGCGATGCCAGAAGATGACGCGGACGTACCGACTACCATGAGCGTGAAGTGTGCGCCATTCTTGGCGACGAGCTTGTGCCTCTGATTCGGCAGACTGACCAGAAGATGAGCGATGCTTCTGGAATGATGGGAATGCTGTGCTCACTTTGCGATACCGATTCCGTTCCCGACCATGATTGGCTCGTTGTTTCGATGTGCGTTGTTTCCCGGAGATGGCAAAGCGACCGTATACAGAGAAGAGAATGTGTGGTGCTGCTGATGATGGCAACGGCGAGACAAGGTCAACGTTTATGGTAGGGTATGGAGGTGGGGATTATCAATCCATCAACTTGAACGTCGACCGCCGGTTCCTTTGGCTTTTGGTTCCGCGCCAGACGCGTCGTCGCGAGGGTCGAAGCGCGCGTTTCACCTTGCTTGCATCGAGTCGGCGGGACCATTCTTTCCTGTTCAGCATGTCGGTCGCGTAGTCAGATGGAGCACGACGTCTGCCCTCTCAGTGTGAACGGGAAACATTTAACATGGAAATTGTTACAAAAAAAAACGGCAAGAGAGAACAAAGCACTAAAAATAGAGTCGATATACTTACAACATTGACTGATGAAAAGGCCTAAGAGAGAAGGATGTCAACTCGCTGCACTGTGTGTGAGGCGCGGCGTGAGCGCTCTTCGGTCGTCTCCATGATGTTTCCCAGCAGAACTACCCATGTGAGTCTTTACTTGCCTCAGTCAGAGCTAACCCAACAGCAGAAAGCAAGCTACAGACATATCGCCGACGCTCGACTCCTGGATGCAGCAAGATAGCTTCGGATGAGACTTGAGACTGGAGCTCGTGTGCTATCGTCGCAAGCGACTCAAGATGACTTTGGCCGCTTGCGACCAAGGCCCGATCACAAAATGAGATAAAGGTGCTGATGTCTCGTTGAGCGTGCGCGACCGGTCTGTCGTAATCCGAAAACAAGTCCAGAACCCCGTCCGACCTTAGCACCCTGTCCGCTATATCGATAGAAATCTTTCTCTTCGATTCCGAGGGGAGGGACGAACAACGCAAGCTCCAGAAGCTATTCTTGGCGAATGGATCCTCGAGACCGGCCAATTCGATCGACATGCCTGCTGCCTCGGACGGTGTGACCTGGACGTCGAAAAACTGCTTCAAGCTGTTCCACAAAGCTTCTTCAATAACAGACTTCTGGGATTTGTCGAGATCGCCCTTGTGCACGAAATAAGCGAGCATCCTGCGAATCCCCTGATACTTGTTTGTGTCCAGCTCGTTCAACTCCTCCACTAGAGCTTTTAGAATCTCGTAATCGTGCACAGCTGATTGAAGCCCATTCAGTTCGTAGTTTGCTAGCCGGCGGGCGGCGTCTCCTTCTTCTCGGTCTTCCCGCCACTTTCTTACGTGTCGCTTAGTAATTCCATAGTGGTGGTCCCGATCGTCTCCCTCGTTCTCAACGAGCTGGATTATCCCGCTCATGGTCTCCAACAATGATTTGAGCCATTTAGCAATGCTCATGGAAGCTGATGAGGATAAAAGTCCTGTTTCGTTAATCGCCGAGACCGCGTCCCTCTCGCTGAGGGACAATGTGAAACCTCCTTTTCCCTTGTCTGATTCCCCAGACGTCAAGGAATGTTCAAGGGCCGTTTGGAGTGCACTGCAGCCAAATTTCTCATATCGCTTGAAGTCAGGGTTGCCGGCAGCGCTGTCTCTTATCTTGAAGAGGTCTTCTTTGACGACACCCAGCGCATTCCATCGATCAATCGAAGAAGGCTTATTGCGGCGCAACCACGTATCGGTCGCTCGCAGAAACCTTTGTCTGGTGTCAGAACGTGCGGTATGCTTAGTGACTTTGACAGAACAGCACCTCTCAACTCTAGCCTCGCCGCTTTCCGGGTCTGTAAGACTGAATTCCAGTTCCAGGACAGGCTGACCCGCTCGCTCTCTTTCCCGGACGAGGGGAGTGAGGCGTTTGTGTTGTAGGCGAGAGACACGACATGCTCTACCCGGATCGGTTGCTTGCTCGGCTCCCTCTTCTGGGAACGATTCCGCCGCCGAAATCAAGCTGCCGCCGTACCCGCTCCAAACCTTGTCATGCTTTGCTTGTAACCGGGAAGCAAAGTCGTGCAGCTCGGATAGGCGAGTCACCAGCTTATCCTTGACGTCGTCGGATTCCCCTTCGTGTATTCTGGCATCCTCGAGATCCTTCTTCGGAACCCTTTCGATAGTTTTCCGAAGAGCATAGACATCCATCCGTGTGGCTTCTTCCAACGTCATGGCTTGATACAGCTGGTTGAGTTTCACTTTGAGATCTTGTACAGTGCTTGGGGGCTGCTCTAGATCTAGAATCAATGAGACGGCCGGAGTCAATATGTCTTCCAATGTTTGAAGCGCTTCCTCATCCAAAGGCTCGGAGGTTGGATTTGGAGCTGGAGCACCAGGGGGAATCTGGCGATCAGAAGAAAGGCTCATTCGGACGGCTGCGTGCGGTTGTTATGTATGGTTGAAGTAAACGCGAATTGGCGACGACCAGTCGAAAGTCTGTCGCGGTGAATGAGTGAAAGAAATGTAGGGAAAACAAGGGGGATAAGAGGTCATTCGAGTGATCTGCAAGTCTTATATCGTACTAATAAGATGCGACTGCCCCTGACTGGCCGATCGCTCCACATCTACCAACAAAGGAGCATTCAAAAGCTGAAGGCCCGGAACACTTTTACGGAAACTGTCGTCGACGAAGTGACAGCGACCGAGCTCAGGGCTGACGCTGGCACCCTGCTGCTTCCTTCGTGAAAGGATCTTTGACCCGGTCAGGGAGATGTCCGTGCACTGATGCGATCCGCCAGGATAATGATACAGTATACCTTGTCCGCCCAGGATATACGTCGACGAAGTGCAATTGGCAAGAAAGTCTCGCTCGCAGTTCCACCGACGGCCAACGTCCTTCGACGCCGGCGTCATGGCTATCTTTTGGCTGGCGCGTGACCCTGAAAGACGAACCTGGAACATGCAGATGGCCGCAAGCATCAAAGCATGTAAGATCTGCTACTGATCTGCTACGAATCTGGGCGCAAGTAGGTCGCGCCTGGCTGACGTCGCCTTCGAGCTAGAGGTCATGCGACTCCGTTGATCGACAGCTGCGCACAGCCCCGCTCCTCATCACGTCGTCTTGCCTGACACCGCCGGAATACGAAGAGGATGTAGAAAGTCAACGAGGGTCAGCGGTCTACGAACTGTTATGCTAGCGCAGCTTGCGAGCCAGCCGCTATGCCAAGTCAATGTCATATCACAGCTCATATCACAAGCAATTATATCTCATATTCACTTTGATCTCAGCGATTCCAGTTTGCTGCTTCTTTACAATTGTACAACTACCAAACGAACACCGACATGCGACTCTAGTAGGCAGGAGTGACGCTCATACCCATGAAGCTCTTTCCCTTGTTCCTGGCAAAGAATTCGGGGTTCTTGTTGACCATGTGAGCGGTCTTGGAGGCCTCTTCGATCTCGTTCAAGTCCAAACTAGCCTTCTTGTCGTCGTTGGGCAGCGCGGCGTAAACACCCTTGGCGTAGTTGGGATCGATGGCCCAGAGCTGGATGAGGTAGTTCTTCTGGACGATGGCGTCGGCGAACTTGAGCAGTCGACCGGTGTTGGAGTGCAAGTTGTTTCGCTCCGTCTCGGACAGAACTCGCTGGTAAAGCTCTCGGACCTGGACGTACTCCTTGGGAGTACCTTCATGCGACCAGTGGCTCTTTCGGGAAACGACATTGCTTGCGACCTGGTACGGGGCCTCCTGCAACTCGGCACCGCCGAACGAGGGGGTTGTCTTGGTCGTCGGGGCGGCCTTGTGGTACGAGTTGGGGAAGTAGGGGGGCTTGCTTCCGTGGTTGGCGTCGATTCGCATGGAGCCATTGAAGTTGTCCGGCGAGTGGAAGTTGGACATAAACGGACAGTTGACGGGGATTTGGTGGATGTTGGCAGACTGCAGCCGGTGGTACTGAGCGTCTCGGTAGAAGAATGCTCGCCACTGGAGCAAGGTGTCGGGCGAGAGCTCGATACCGGGGACGAGCGAGCCGGGGGAGAAGGCGGCCTGCTCGACGTCTCGGTGGTAGTCTTCGGGGTTTCGGTTGAGCTCCATGTATCCGACTTCCTGCATGGGGAACTGCGATCGCGGCCAGATTGCTAAGGGGGATGCGACTCAGTATGAGGACGCCCAGGATAGCAGACCAGGCAACCTACCAGTGACATCGAAGGGGTCAAACTCGAGGGCCTCGACTTGTTCAGGCTGCATAACCTGGATCATCATCTTCCACTTGACCGACTCTCCTCGGTCGATGGTCCTACGAAAATGATCAGTATAGGCTCAAATCGTTCCACACGATGCTACTCACTCAAACAAGTCTCTCTTGGCGTAATCAGGGTCCTCACCGCAAGCAACGAGCGCCTCATCGAAGTTAAACTGTTTAACATCGTGTTCGGCGATCCAGTGATACTTTATGTACACCGCCTTGCCCTCCTTGTTGCTCCAGCGGAACGTATGGGCCCCATAGGCGTTGAAATGGTGACTGGTTTTGCGTAGGGACAGAGGATAACGAGTTGAGGGCAAGCAGAGAGGAAGAGGCGAAAAGGATTTTCAAAAAATTAGCGTTTAGTCGCGCAAGATGTGTCGTTTCCCACAGACCCTGAGGCCCCCTCTGCTAACAGAAAGGGGATCCGCAAGGCCCGTTGGAGGTAGAAGATGACTTACGATACGGGAGTGGCGTGGTCGGAGAGCAACATCAACCCAGCATGATTGGACTCAGGGACGTTGGCAAGGAAGTCAAACCATCCGTTGTAGTCGAGCAAGAACGACTTCGGGTGTCGCTGCTGGGATCTGATGTTGTCCGGGCCTTGGAAGGGGTCCCTGACGAAGAAGACGGGGAAGTTCAAGCCGACGAGATCGTAGTTTCCGTCTTCGGTGTAGAACTTGACGGCATGGCCTCGCGGGTTTCGTGCGGAATCGGGGTACTCTCGGCCGTACGTGACGGTGGAGAGACGACAGAAGATGGGCGTTTCCTTGCCGACGGTGGAAAGGAACGAGGCCTTGGTGAGGTGGCTGACGTCCTTGGTGACGACGAACTTCCCGAAGGCCGCCCACCCACAGGGATGCACGATTCGTTCTTGGATCTTGGATCGGTCGAACGCCTAAGGGATCGGAGTCAGGCTTGTTCAGGGCTGAGAGGTACCACAAGCTACTTACCTGTTGCTTCTCCAAAAGCATGGTGTCGCCTTGGTAGGGGATACCACCGATGTTCAACGGGTGTCCGCTGTCCGGGAGGACTTGACCGAAGTTTCCGGTGTAGCTACGGGCGCAAAAAATCAGAACCGGCACACGGTCTACTAGACGAATACTCACAAAGGCGAATCATCCTTGGCCTGGTCCTTCTGCACCAAACCAGCCAACCTAGCAGCGGTTTCAGCAGGACCATCGTTCAAGGCGCTGAACGCTTGGGCTCGCTGCGCCAGTCGAGGGTCCACGCCGGGGATGTTCTTCAACGTCTGAGCGATGAATTGAGACATGTTGGGTGGTGTGAACTGTCTGCGAGGCGGTCAGCAATTTCTTGAAGAGACGACGCAGAGGACATACCGAAGTTGTAAAAAAGAACGTCGCATACAAAGAAACGGCGGTTTGAGCGAACAGATTCGTCAAACCCATCACGATCCGATCTTGAGTATATATGCCCCGGCGTTGGCTGACCCGATCTGCCAATCACACGGCTGCCGTCTCAAAGGAGCGCGTCATCCCAAGCTAACAGGCCAATCAAGCTAGAGTCAATTCCTGTCATCAACTGAATTCCAGGAATTACAGGAATCAAAGCTCCTTAGCCCCTATCCTCGGATTCCCATTGTTGTACGTCATAAAACACGTGGAAAAGGTGGAGGCGCCCAGTTCCGGATGTCGCGGTACAAGGTAATTGCCGTATGAAGTCCTCGAGGAAGTGCAGCTGGCAAGTGGATCTACCAAGATCTGGAGATCCGAGGAGTCGAAAGAGCTGCGGAGGAGGGATCCACGGAGACGGCGGGCATCCTTGCCCGACTTTGTGGCTTTGGCGTGACGGCGGCAGTTCTGGCAGGCGCTGGATGAAACGCGACTGACGTGTATGAGGCAAGTGGCGTAAGTGGTTTCACATGTCAAACATCGTGATCACAAGGGATGGAGAGCTGCTGAAAGGCTTCCAGAGGGGAGAGGGGGGAGGGAGCGAGCTGGGGAGATTTCCTACTGTTCGTACCCTGACTATATTGTTGGTTCCGTTACTGGGGTCGATAGCTGGGTCGACGAGATCTCTACGACGAGCGGAAACCAGACGAGTGGGACCGAGAGCCCAGAGCGTGAAGACTGGGCCCGGCGGCGGATGCCGGGATCGCTAGCTCAGTAGGTTGCCATTTGTGGTGCAACAATCACACCGTGAATGCAAGAATGCGACACGACGTAGGATCATGCTTGCGAGTCCGGCCCTGTGTCAGTCCATGAATGGACGAGATCCTATATCGAAAGCTGCCGCAACAAGTGCTGAGCCAAGTAGACATCGCGTTCGCCTTCTGTTTCTTCATTGTCCCTTTCAGCCCATCCTCTCCGTACGAGCATAGTCCGCATCCGCCGCCGGTCCCAGTCTTCACGCTCTGGGGCTCTCGGTCCCACTCGTCTGGTTTCCGCTCGTCGCAGAGGTCTTGTCGAGCTCAAGAACTGACAGGCAGGTCTACGAAGGAGGGGATGCAAACATGAGGTAGAACGAACCACGCCATGCGAACAGCAGGACCAGGTGGAGTATCCCCGACCCCTGACCACTTGAAAACTCCCCAGATTACAAGTCGAAGCTAGAAGCGCATCTCGACGCGTGCTAAGCGCGTCTACGGGGGATGCTTAGAATGTCCATCAACCATTTCATGCAAGACATCCACTTCAAATCACTATCATCGGAACGATCAAACACGTCGGCACACATCCCACACATCCGGTCTCCTAGTCTATCGATTACTAAAAGAGAGGCATAGCCAAGATGGGAGAATGTAAGTCCCCTGAAAGATGTGAAGGAATCAATCGCTCATCAGGCTGGATCCATTCGTACCGGTAACGCTCGCCCCGTCGTCTCGGATCGCAGCACGAACGGAACTCTTGCGATGGATCAACAGCGTCACGCAAGCGGGGATCACCAAGATTGAGGAATGTGGAACTGGGGCGATCTACTGTCAGGTGAGTAGCTGTGCAAGGAGAATTCCACATGTTCCCTGACTGATCTATTTGACGTGCAGCTCATCGACTCGATCTTTGGTGCGCTTCCTGGCACGGCATCTTCTCCTCCCATCGTCTGACCTTCTCCCACAGGTGACCTCCCCATGACCCGCGTCAAGCTCAACGCCCGTCAAGAATACGAATACCTCAACAACTACAAAGTCCTCCAAGCCGCCTTCAAAAAGCACCGGATCGACAAGCCCATCCCCGTGGACCGTCTGACAAAGTGCAAGATGCAGGATAACTTGGAGTTTACGCAGTGGCTGAAGAAGTTTTGGGAGGCGCATTGGCATGGAGAGGAGTATGATCCGGTGGGGAGGGCGTGAGTTTGGTCTTTTATTTATGCGCGGCGTGTGCTGATGGGAGGAATAGAGGTGGTCAGGTTGCATCTGTGGCGAATCCGGCTGTGGCGGCCGTCCGTCCATCGTCGAACGGTCGTGTTAGTGCAACAGGAGATGCAGCACCGAGACGCACACCGATCGGTATGTCGCTTTTCCTGTTCGTGCTTTCTGGTATGGAGACTGATCATCTGCTTCTTCGTCGTAGGCGGACCCGCGCGTGTAGCTTCGGTATCAACGCAGGCCAACCAGAGGGAATTGATGGAATTGCGAGCGCAAGTTGAGGAACTGCATAATCACAGCACGACGATCGAGAAGGAGAGCCAGTTTTACTTTGCCAAGGTCTGTCCTTACCTTCTTGCTTTTTCGCTGTCACAGGGCATCGAGCCTGATGAAGCGTTTGATTCACAGTTGCGAGATGTCGAGATCATCATTCAGGAACGACTTTCGATGCCGGATTCGGATGTCACCAAGAATGAACGAGATACGTTGCTGAAGATCCAGACGATTCTATATTCGACAGAGGTACGTATCTCAATTTCCTCATGTAGCACAACTCAAGCGTCAATCCATTGTAGGAGGGCTTTGAAGCGCCACCGATCGACGAACTAGCAATCAACGACGAAACCGAACTCGCGCACGAGCAGCTGGGATCATCACAGACGCATCAGCAGTACGCCGATGAGCCAGTGTCGCTTTCCGCGAGGCAGAGACAGCATGAGCATGAAGGACAGCTGGCGGATGAGGAAGAGACGTTCTAGATGTGCAGCGGGGATGCGACTGTGATACGGTAGTGCGGTTCGTCTGTATCGTGTTTTCTGGCTGTTGATCTTCACGGCCCATGTCGACTTGTACGTCATGACATATCGTTGACAATTATTTCTCACAAGGGGCGAATGAGCTCTTGGCGCCTCATTAGGGTCGTGCGAATGGAGGCAACAAAGGATCGCGAACTAGGAGGTTTGCAAAGGAGGTGGCGAATGCCGTTCGTCTGCTCGGATATGAGAGGATACCCTCCGAGGGGGTCGAGTGTGCTCTGACGCTCTCGCCGCAACGATATCCACATTCCCTTTCCGAACACCCTATCCCATTCCATTCCCCTTTTATATTCCAACACCCTACCACGTTCCAGCAAAGCTAAGCGCCATTTTCAGCGCTTCACCACGTTTCGACAACCTTTCCAACTATAAGTTCTATCACCATGGCGTTCCTCTTTACCCGACGCAAAGAGAACGAGATTGGCAGGTAAGCCTTCTGTGCACACGTGCTGGAGAGCGTGACTGACCATGCCTTCATCGCAAGTGATGCTGTTACAGCACGACGACTAGCTATTACGCTTCAAGCTCTCGCTCCGCTACCGCAGTCTTTCGCACAAGCCAAACGCATCGACCCTCTGACGCGCCTCGAAGCAGACCTGCGGGCGGTCGCTCCATTCATCAGCGATTACCGAGAAACACACAGCCGTTGCGTGTCACACCCGGACTCTTTGTCCTCCTTACTGGCCCAAACGCAAATCATGAAGGCCATTGTCGAGGAGCAAAAGTACGGCGGAATGTCTTGTCGCCGGACGGATCTACACGAGACAAGAGATGTCGTCTTCCGCCAGCTTCTGCGACTCTTCGATGCTGCACTGAATGGTGAACTCGAAGCACAACGTCTTGCAACCGCCGTACCGAGCCTGAAACGAGTCGCTCGACATACTCGCAAGAACAGCAGCTTCTCGCTCTCTCTCTCCATGTCGTCTTCCAGTGTGGATGAAGACAGGACGTTTTCCAAGATATCAGCGGTTCTACCCTTCTCCTTGCCCTTGTCACGCAAGCTCAGGCGGCATACAGCGGAACCCCAGCTTGACGCGCATCTACCGAATGACTGTCTGCAGGATCTTTCGAAAGACGCCAAGTGGAAGGTCGCAGAAGAAGTGGAAGACGCGGATGTCATCGAGATACACCTGCGGTAGTTACAAAGCGATTCATGCCCCCCGTCTTCGGGGATAGGGTAGACTCGTATCGACGTTCATTTCGTGAAATGCCTGCTCCTTCGCGTCGTCGGCGCGTGGCATATGCTTCTACTTAGGAAGCGCATGTAGTTCCAGCTTGGGGCTTGTGCGTGATGGGGTCCCTTTGACAGTAGCCTGTACTTGTGCCATTGAGGCTGTGTGCGAAAGGAGAGTGTGCGGTTACTTGTCGCGAAGAACTACAAGACCACCAGCGCAGAAGGTTCTTGATGAGAAAAGGCGGTGCTGGGGGCGTCTCGGACATATAAGACCAGCTCATTCTGGCTGCACTCTACCCGTTCACTGTCATCCGCTAAACGATAGCGACAATTTCCTTTGCCTCTCCCTCTTATCACTAACTGGGCATCTGCCGACAGCCCGTCGCGATCAACGACCCAACCCGAGTGGATTCTAGCTGACCCAGAATGACACTTGCGACCAAAGTCACTGAGCGTACTCCTCTACTTACCTTCAGTGACCGAAGTCACAGTGAAGCGGACCACAAACGATCCCGCACTCCAGTAGGGCCAGCGGAGAGTCCGCGCAAGGATGCAGAAACTACACACTCATCATGGTCATTGGGGGATTTTCACGATATCGATACTCCGTTCTGCACAACAATCAGATTTCCTGATCGAAGGACAGCGACCGGCCCATACAAATCTTCTACCATCAGAGCAGGAATAGTGTCATTTTTTGGTGATATGTGGGACAATCTCTCGTCGTCTCCAAGCACAGCGGAACTGTGGAGTCATATTTCAGCCGATGGGACCACGATATACTAGTTATTACGAGCGTAGGACGGTGGTGACCTGCATTCACCCCGCCAAGCTCCCGCCTGCACTTACAAGATAATGCTATATTGTATCATGTTTTATGCGAGCTGACCTGCGTTTGCCCAGTTGAGTCAATGGCATGGCCGGTGGTTAGCCAGTCGTACCTGCCTCGCGTCGTAGTACCTATAGTTTCTGAATCGATACTTCTGACCATATGAATAGGAGAGCATAAGAAAGGAGGACTACATTAAACAATTTCTTGATCGCTATCGCTTGTAATCTGCCAATGTATTTCGATGACCTTCCTCATACTTCTTCGCCGACACTGTACAAGTGATATCTGCGGGAGATGAAGACAAACTTCCGCCTGATTGTTAGATCGGCAGAAGCAAATAAGACATTGCAAGGGGCATGTGCTCCAACATTCATAGCGATGACAACCTTCATTTAATCACGAGCTTGACTGTCAATAACATCAGAAGACAGTCGCGACCTATTCTGTGCCTCTCTCTTCTTTTGGTCTCGTAAACACTATCAAACGTCAACATGAGCGAGAAACCTACCCGATCGCATAAACAAGCTCCCCTCAAACAGCAGGAGCAACCAGTTGGGCATTCGAAAGTAAGATACCAGAATGAACGCGACGCATTGAAAGGCATGAGCTTCCTGCAACTTGTCATGTTAGGTCTAATGACGGGGGAGTTTTCCGGACCAGCCGGACTTGCGCCAAATCTACAAGCGACAAACCAAATACTTCGTGGCTCTCAATCTAGTCGTACTGGTTCCAAGGCTGATTCTGTGGGCAGTGATGAGAAGTCGCTCACCGGTACAGCTGCGTCCACAGAGAAACAGCCCGACTCGTCTCAAGAAACGGAGCCGAGCGCTGACACGAACCAGTGATGGCTATGAGAGACTCCCGCCTCGAGGATGTCTTGGAACGGTCTACACGAGGTCAGGCAAGTCCACCGTATGAGCGGTGTTCGGTCTTTGTTGCCAGTTTGCTGTGTAGTTCCACTATTATACATGAATATGCCTTGTGGTGATAGTATCGTCGAGTGGCATACCCTCATAAGACTGCCCAGACCCGTTGGCGTCAGTCTGTGAGCAATGCGGCGTGGCTCCCTCCAGAAGAGATCGACATGAAGGATGATTACTTGCCGGTATGACGCCTCCATAAGCTGAAAGGCTTCCAGCAAGAATCAGCATCACCTACAAGTATGAAGACCCTCTTACGTCTCTCTTCGCCCCACCATAAGACTGCCGAGATCCGCTGGCGTCAGTCTGTGAGCAATGCGGCGTGGCTCCCTCCAGAAGAGATCGATATGACAGATAATTACTTGCCGATATGATGCCTCCATGAGCTGAAAAGTCTTCCAACAGGAATCAGCATCACTTACAAGCAGGAAGACCCTCTTATGTGTCTCTTGCGTCTCTCTTTCCCCCGTGTGACGTGCCTTCCCCTAGGCCGCAAGTCTTCTGAGGTAAAATCAGGTATGGCCAGATACTGCGTATAGCCGAATATCTCCTTACGTCGTCGGACACATCCCGACAATCCTTCGGATTGACGAACCAGAAGCATAAGGAACAATCACTCGCGAAGTCAGGACGACAGGAGAAGCGCGGTCAGTGGCATTTGGGGCTTTCAAAACGCCTTTAAAACGCCAATCGAGCCAATCGATAGCTGTCTTCAGGGCTTCATCAAAGGGGAGAAAGCTTGCGAAGGGAAGATGATCGTCATGACCAACGTCGCAGATCCTACGTGCTTGGCGAAAGAGAAGAAGAAGCAAGCGTTATGTGAGCTTACATACCTGGAAGCCAGTATTGCGTGACTGATACTTCAATTGCAGCATCAAAGGAGGTCGAGGGACTATTGTACGATCTCCGCTCACCATTAATTTGACCTTTGATGAGATGCGTTGGAAGCCTGCAGGATGAGATGATGGCGCCATCATTGAGCTGTATATAAGCGCAACCCAGAGCCATATCGAACAGTCACAACTGTCATTGTCATTCACCTTCATTCCTTATCCTTCAACACTTACTTGCCTCGCGTCGTCAATAGCTCATCGCAGTCATCCGACAATATGCCTCAACAAAGCCCTACCCAAGAAGCGAAGATACGGGACGCAGTCCCTATCCCCACTCCCTCCAAGAAGCCGAGAGTACGACCGACAGCTCGGCGATCGACAGACAATTCTGAATACGACCCTGAGAATTTCCTCAGGGAGAACGATGGCTTCAGTACTAGTTTCGGATCGCCATCGTTTGGTCCGTTGTCAGCCAGTCCGGTCGACGACATCGAGAAAATCTACGAGCCTTTTGGAACGAAGTCTCCTGACCGAGAGTCCCGGACGACGAATCAAGCGAAAGGCCTTCTCTCCAAGGCAAAGGCTGCTCCGACCGTATATACTGAGAACGTTTCCGCTACAGGTTCCCTTGCTGCATCGAGTGCATACGGCGCTGGGAAAGACAAGGCAACCAAGCAGTCGGAAGATAGCATTGAGCGTCCTGCATCGGCCATGACAGCTAAGGATGCGGCCGAGAGGATTCGAGGAAGCATCTATTGAGCCTGATAACGCTCCGGGCAGTGAACGATTCCGCTACCGCGAAGAAGAGTGTGACTCTGCTGTTGACAGTCCCTCTGGGTAGATGTTGGAGACATCGCATGTCAAGTTGTATATTTTCAAGCCCATCTAAGTAACAGGCCTCCTGAATCCTCCTGACGCCTGTATATATTTGCCAATCAGTCGCACCGGTTGATATCCCAACTTCTGAAACGCTTTCCCCTTTTTTCCCCGGACGCAGATCTCCGATGACGTGATGTTGCATCACTCGGCGCTTCTTTCATGTGATTCGCGCTTTCGCAAATCAAGCCGAAAAAGACACGGATCTCCGAAGAGCGTGTGGAGCATTGGTTTGGGACGCACCCAAGCGGTAACGGCGGTTGGTTGTAGCCCGGGATCAGCTGATGATTTTCATTCGTCGAGGTGGCAACAAGGGTTGTTCTCGTTGGATTGATCAGCGCATTGCTAGTAGTATCATTCAAGACAGACTGATACATCGTTGAAGAGGATCTCATTCACCTTCATCACAGCAATTCAAGTCTATCCCCAGTAAAGACGTACGTCGCGGTTTCCCCTTGTTCTCGTGGTCCGGCTGACACCACTCTTGCAGCTATACGACGCCAATAATTATATGGCTTCGACAGTGATCACACCTCAAGCTCAAGCTTTGTATCAGCTCCACAACAGCCAGTCCAGTGAAATCAGCAGTAACAGTCGAGAGGGTGCGCGAGGAGCAGACAACTCGAACGACAAGTCAACCATCAACGAAACCAACGACATTTCCTTGATCGCGCACAACAATGAACACCACGATGGCCTTGGAGACGGAAACGCCGACTTGCGAAAGCGAAAGCGAGGCGAATATACCGCAGCCGAGGTGGACGAGCCCAAGGAAGTCGTCAACCTGTCGTCGATCCCCGCAGAACTCATCCACCTCACCTTGCTCAACCTGCTCCCTCAACCTACGGAGCACGACACGCAGACGCTCTCCATCGACCCGCGACCGAACCCTACCGTCGCAGCGGAGCTACGGCATTCGCTAGCGTCGCTGTCCAAGGTTAACCGGGTGTTTCACGAGCAAGTCAAGCCGTTGCTGTGGAAGGATGTCCGCGTCGAAAATGGTCGAGGATGGATGGGAGTCGTCGAGGGACTCGTCCCGCAATCCCAGTACTCTGAACACCATGGACACTTGCATCCCCACGGACACGGACACGCTCAAGCACCCGACGTATCGTTGAATCAACACCATCTCTCTGCAAACACGCCTCACCTCGGCGCTTCATCGCACATCCACGAGGCGCACCCTCACTCCTCGCCCTGCATTCCGGCGGAACCGCTGCCGATGCTGCTTCCGGAAGAGGTATCCAACAACGTCCCGCTCCGACCGAACGAATTGACATTCAGTGTCGCCGTCGCCCCTGTGCCGGAACCCGTCGCCTGTGGAAGCTGCGGCATCGACATGCCTCAAGGCCCGGTTGCCTTGTCGTTTGTAAACGCGGAAGCCAGTGGATCCGGAAGTGGATTGGGATTGGACACCGGAACGGGACTCAATGCACCTTTGATGCCTTTGTCTCCGATGTTGCCTGTTGATCGTGCTCCCGCAACCGCCGCCAATGCGCCTGCGACATGCGACTCGTGCGTCAACTCACCACCGCAGCAGAATGAGCCGTTGTTGGAATCGCCTGCGTTGGCCGTTGGATCCGCCGCGAGTTCAGGCCAACAAGGACCCTCGCCTCGCCGACCGTCATTCGCCGTGCTCCCGCCGTCGAACGAACACGTTCACCGCTACATCCCCGACACGCCGCACTCGACACCCGCGTACATCCAGACGCCCACCGCTGCGACCTTCGCAGCTTCCGCTGAAGGACCCCACGCACCGCCGAGCACGGTCATGTCTCGACCGGTCATCTCTATCCCGCAACGGATGAACCCGTACCTTCCCTCTCTGCTTACGCCTCCGTCGTCCCGACGGCCGTCGCCCGCGCGATGGAACCGCGCCAACTCGAGGTCGAGGTCGCGCAGCCGATCGAGGAGTCAATCCTTCTCAAGGGCCTCAAGGTCGCCGTCGCCGCCTCCTGTCGCCGGTGCCGCTGCGGCTCGACCGAACGTCAGGCCTGGATTGGCAAGGGCGCCGAGTTCACTGAGGAGGAGTATCTCGCCTGATACTCCCGTCTTTGGATCCAGCTTCATGCGGCGCCGAATGTCGGGTAGTCGAATGCGAAGTACTTCTCCTATCGGGGGTGTCGTTGTGCCTTTGGCGTCGATTCACGATACCGAGGTTGACGCACCAGGCAAGAAGACGGGACCTGTTCGAAAACAGAGTTTGAGGAGGGGAAGGGGAACGGATGTTGGGTTTGCTGGATATGGCGCGGACTCGTTCACCGCTGGGATTATGCAGCGTTTGGATGCCGTCGCTCGAGACGATTCTGCGGATGCGCCGGTCGCGGAAGTCGAAGCGAAAGAAGAGGACTACTTCAACTACTACGATCGCGAGCAAGACTTTACCGTCACTGCCGAGGACACCCTACAGGTTCAAGAATTGAGGCGAGCGCTGGACGAAGAAGTCGCGCTGATGGAGGGCGTCGAGGCGCATGACGTGATGGATGTGGTTGCGGAAGTCGAAGGAAAGGGAAAGGGCAAAGAAGGATTCTTGCAGCCCGATGTTGATCAGGAAAAGGTTGAAGGTGAATGGTTTGATGGCATTACACCTGAAGAAGGTAAGTTGTTGCAGGCGCATGATGGTTTCCGATGCTGACGTCCTCCCACAGAAACCGCACCTGCGCGACCTCCTATCCCTCAAGTCCGAACTCTGTCCTTTGCCTCGTTCCGAACTACCGGAACCCTCCGAACTCAAGAAGAAGCTGTTCGAGGTAAATTCGTTACCCCGACTCGACTGCTCAACGTCCTGCGACAAGTCCCTCGGCTCAAGTCATTGGCGATGACGGAATACGTCGATTCCAGTTTGGTCAAATCAGTTATCGAGGAACTCTTCTTCCGTGGCTACGCTGTCCCTGACGATGCTCCGCGCCGAACGGCTTCGATGAATGAAGCCGGCGACATGCTCGACGAACACTTTTTGTTCGAGCAGGAAGAGTGGAAGCGAAGGGAGACCTTTGAGTGCTTGGAAGCCATCGACCTTACCGGTTGTGTCAGCAGGGTCTTCAGCGAGAGTCTACAAGCTTTCGTTCATGACTGGTTGACGGAGCCCAAGGAGGCGCCTTGCGCTGTCGAGGAACCACAATTCGAGGAAGAAGACGATCGACGAGGACGAAGCCGGGATGTTCGTGACATCACTGTCGCGCACGAACTCGCTCACGACACGCCTGCTGTGAACGTGACGGAGAAGCCAGCGTGGACAAAGCCAATGTTCACCGGTCTCAAGCGACTTTCGCTGCGAGGTTGCGTCACCTTGTCATCTGACACCATCGCTCGACTCATCTCGTGCTGTCCCAATCTGACACACCTCGACTTGTCGTTCACGCGAGTCGCCCCGTCCACGTTGGAAGCCCTCGGAAGCATGACCAACGTTCGACTCGAGGCTCTCAGCTTGGCTCGAAGCACTCGGTTGACTGGTGATTCGATTCGCGACTTTTTGATTCACGCACCGGCGGCTTCGACTATCGTCGACTTGAACTTGTTCGGCGATGCTACCTACACCTCGCCGCTCAACGCTCTCGATATTGAAGCTGTTATCACGGCCGCCCCGTGCTTCCGACACAAGCAGCTTCGATACCTCGATCTTTCGTCGATGCCGCTCACGTCCGACATACTTGAATTGGTCTCTGCTCAACCACGATTGCGATCGCTGGGACTGAGCTTTATTCCATTCCTGGAGCTCGACGCCGTCGCTCGGCTGCTGCAGGAAAAGATGCCCAACGTCGAGATCCTCACGTTGACCTCCTCCTCGACTCGAGTCGATTTGCCTCACAACTTGTCTGCTCTGCAAACAACCATGGTGCTGCACCAAAAACTCATCAACCCGCTCACCCTCCCGCCCTTCTCCATCGTCCCCCGACCGGACGCCAAGATCATCAGCCGACTTCGAATCCTCGAGTTGAGCGAGACCGTGCGCAAGGCTTTGGGCCCTACGGGCGGAAGCCGGGACTGGAAGATCGTCAAGAGCAAGGGCGGACGTGGATGGTACGTCGACGTCTCTGCCGGCTGGCTCGACAAGACGGAGAAAGCGGATACGCGACCGTGTCGACCTATCGTCGGAAAACCCGAGGAGGATGGATCGAGTGTTGACGACGCCCTCGTTTACACTCGAGGGTTGGCGCAGGATCACCCGTGGCGACAGTACCTCAGTTCGTTGGCGGATGCTTCTGGAAAAGTCGGGAGTGCCGTTGGTTGGCATTCGAGGAAGATGGAAGTGGTCTTTGGCCATGGGATGCTTGGACGAGAGGAGGGACTTTATGGCGCTGGTGCTTTTGCCTTTGAAGGGTGAATTCTGGCTCGACCACACGAAACAGAAGAAGACAAATATCTGCTGCGCAGTTCGGTGCTGGTATAACGATCTCATAGAATCACTATAACGATCTCGACTGTTCCCTAATGGCGGTCACGAAATGTATTACGATAGATAGTAGACTATTATATGATATGCACCTCTCAAGATGCAGACCTGACAGTGATGCCGATCTTACTGCCGCTTCGTCTCTATTTGCGTACTTGCACCGCGTTAAGACGCGGCCGAGGAAAGCCGACATATCGGTGGCAGCCTGAGCTTGAACTCGGTCGTGAGACATGAGCTCTGGATAGAGGACAGCTCGAGGGACATGGTCGGACAGCTGGGAACGCTGCCTGCTAACCTGTCGGACTGAGCGACATTCCACCTCGGTGCTGTCCTTGTCTGCTCTGCTGCTCCACAACCGCTCCACATAAGATTTTTGCAACCTTCTGAACAGCTTTGTGAATGACGGAAACAATAATAAAGTGATATCGATCGTGGCTTTCATTGTCTCACTCAAAGTATAACCGCCAAGTCAGCGGGGCACTGCTGCAGGCGACTTGGCCCGGCGGTGTTGCTCTTTTCATCTCTGTCAAGTCCACGACATCGTCAGAACGAGCAGTCGATTCCCCTCGGATCGCGAAACACACTGACAACAACGCTCGACATGGTTCCCTTCGGTCGACCGAAACGCAAGATGCGAGACGTTCGAGACGACGACATATCCCTCGCCGATCTCCCACGCATTCACGCAGAATCACAGAACAGGAGGGCTTCCGCCGTCGATATCGAAGACGATATGCCTATCAAATCTGGAAAGAAAGACCTCAACGTGCAGAGTTGCGTCGATGAGGATCGAGGAGCGACGTATCCCGCGGTGGACGGAAAACCGGATGTCAACGTGAGGATCGATGGGGATGGGGATTCGTATCATGCTCGTTCGGGGTACGCTCTTTCGACAAATACGCTTGAACGAGCAGCGCGACAAGAAGACGAGCGGTGGAGAGGAGGAGAGAACCAGAAGAGGGAGGAATCGCGGATGACGAGGATCTGGAGGGTTTCGATGAGGCATCTCAGGTTTGTTGGGCCTGGTTTGGTCAGCTCGGTACGTTTTGCTATCTTCGATACGGAGGGTTGTTACTGATCTTTTCTGTGATGCATATGTGATAGGTTGCGTATTTCGATCCGTGAGCCTTTCCAGATCCCCCGCTTCCCCGAAACGAGACTGATATCTTCCTCGTTCCCGTTACAGAGGCAACTGGACCGTCGACCTCTCGGCCGGCTCCGAATTCGGCTACAAACTCCTCTCCGTCATCCTCATGGCCGGCATCGGTGCCGCCGTACTCCAAGTCCTGTCCCTCCGCCTCGGCATCGCGACCTCGATGTCGCTCCCCGCACAAATCCGTGCGCTGTTCTTGCGGATTCATGAGAATCCCAAGGTGAAGCCGTATCGGTGGAGAAGGAGGGCAACGATGGCCGGGCTGTATACGCTTTATGTGTTGGCCGAGGTGGCGATTATTGCGACGGATCTGGCAGAGTTGTTGGGAAGTGCGATCGCGCTGAATCTGTGAGTCGTCCCGTGGTAGCGGAAGGAGGAATTCGCTCATTCATGTGTCGCGTTTGTCTCTTTTTAGTATCTTCCCGGCTCTGCCGCTCTACGCTGGAGGTGAGATCTATTTGCGCGGTACCATTTGAACAAACGCTAACCCCATGCTTCTCCGCATAGTCTTGATCACCGCCGTCGACGTCCTCTTCGTCTTGGCGTTCTTCCAGCGGCCCGATCGAGGACGGAAGGGGATGATGGCATTCGAAGGACTGATCGTCAGTCTGGTATGTCGTAGCCTTGTCCCTCGAATTGTCCAAGAGCTGATGTTCTGCTTGTACATTGATGTTTAGGTGTTATGCGTCTTTGTCTGCTTTGTTATCTTGATCATCCAGATCAAGCCTGATTGGCCTGAAGTTTTCAAGGGATTTGTGCCTTCCTCGGTGAGTACTGCTGCTTGAGGCATTCCCGACTTGTGCTCATGTTGTCTGCGATCTTGCTAGACGATCATTGGACCAAAAGCTTTGTACACCAGTGTCGGTATCATCGGAGGTAAGCAAACTTCAGCTTTTATCAAGCGTAGTCACATGCTAATTGCCGGCATTTGCAGCTACGGTCATGCCCCACGCACTCTTCCTCGGCAGTCACCTCGCCACGGTCGACCGACTCGACGTTGCGCCCCGTCCGCCAATCGAGGTCGGAAAACCCCTTTTGCGCAACTTCCCCGGTCGGGATCTGCTCAGCATGTTGCCGCAACGATGGAGACCTCTTGGACCGGTAGACAAGCTTCGACGAGAGCTTCGCCTGGGGTCCGTCTCCTCGGTTGGTCAAGCTTCTGCAACTGAAGGCGCCGGGAGCGAGCCGCACCAGGATAAGAAATTCACAAATGTCGACGAGGAGATCGAGCATATGGTCATGAAGGATCAAGCTAGGTATCAGGCGGAGATGAATACTTTCGATCGCGTCAAGTTCGCGTCGATTCATATCGGGCATGCGACTGTAAGTGACAAGCTGAATAGGGGTTCATATCCGTGGCGACTGATGTTTCCTATGTCTTGTATCTCCTTAGATCGACACGGTCTTGTCTCTTTTCGGATTCGCCGTAACGATCAACTCGAGTATTCTGATCTTGGCGTCGGCGGCGTTCTTCTATGGTGGGAACGATACCGTACGCAAGGCCGGTGCAGAGGCAGATTTGTTTTCGGCACATGACTTGATCGAACAGCAGATCAGCAAGCGTACGTCGCAGCTGTGATGCGGTCATGTCGCAAACCGCTAATGCTTTCGGCATTCTTCATTTACCATAGCTGCCGCCTTTATCTTCGCTCTGGCATTGCTTTGCGTGAGTGGTAGTCTTACTAGATGTGAATCTGGGCTGATCTTCTCGATTGTTCGATTTTCAGTCTGGACAAAGTGCCTCGATCACTGCTACCCTGTCTGGACAAGTAGTCAGTGAAGGATTTATCGAGTGGAAAACGAGCGTAAGTATGCCAGACTTGGAATGCTTGTAGTTATCTGATTCATCTGGTTCTGCAGCCCTTCGTGAGACGCTGCGTCACACGTCTTCTCGGAGTCATCCCATCCACGGTCGTGGCCATCGCCGTCGGTCGAGACGGTCTCAGTCAAATGCTGGTCGCCTCGCAAGTCATGCTCAGTATTGTCTTGCCGTTCGTCATCTTCCCGTTGGTCTGGCTCTGCGCCGATGAAAAGGTCATGACGGTCCGAAATGGCGGACCGGAAACCGATCCTCTACTCGAGCAGGACGACAACCAGGAACAAGGGCCTTCCTCTCATCCCGTCACTTCGTCTTCCGACATACGTGCGCCATCGGGTCCCTCGCCGCCACCGACTTCGCCTGTCGCTGACGTCGCGACCGAGACTACTAAGAGTTCTACTGCGAGCGAAAAACTGCTCCGCCTGTTCAAGCGTATCTTCTACCTCGTTCGCTACGGCAGCTGGTCTCGGCCAACTGTTACCGACAGCTCTGCCGCAAAATGCAGGTCCTTCAAATCTCACTGGAGCACCACTGCGTTCGGATACTCTCTCTTCACCGTCGTCACCGTGGCGAATGCGTATGTTTTGCTCATGTTAATGATGGGCAAAGAGTAAAGTATATTGCGCGTAAGATGTTATCTGTTTGTACTTGCACTTTCGTTGTATTCCGTGCGACAGTATTTATCATGATGCTGTTGTGATCTTGGGCGTTCAGTCTAATTGAATATCGAGGATCGAAACTGCGCAAAGCCCGGCTGGCTGCGGGTCCCATGTATAGAGCAAGACCAAGACGGAGATGCATGACGCCGGCGCTTTGCACGCGGCAGCCACATCACTCGTGCTTGAAGTTATGTGGCATATGGGTAACCCAGTTAACATTCAACCGCGTGTCATTCGTTAAAGGACGGTGGAAGGTTGCGAGGGCGTGCGATGAAATCAACATATCGAAATCTATAACGCGCGACTGACTGCGGGGTGGTCGTCCGCAATTTCTACAGGACTCAATCTACACAAAGACAACATGAACCATCCGAGACCTTCTGCAGTAAAAGTATCCCCCCCCCCATCTAGCGATGGGTTTCAAACTAATCACGTTCAAGAGAATCGATTGGAACTTCATACTAGTACACCTCACCATAGACGATATCACGTTGATGGTGATAAACCGGTGATTTCAGATACAGCTGTCCCGAGAGACAGTCGTTGTTGATTTCGCCCAATCAGGGAGTGGGCCTATACTATGGCCTTGTCCGGAATCGGTATCTTCACCAGGGCCCGGTGACCCCCAGCACCGAGTTCGAAGCTTTTGGAGAAATGTGACTCGCGGCTGTCTCAACCCTTGTGAGACCTGAGAGTCTGCCTTCGAGTAGCAGTCCACTTTATGAACCTTCCCAGCTCCCACGAGGTTCTCTTGATCACGGCCGCTTTTCTCAGATCCCCAAGACCCGACGGAGGTTGGGATCGGTGGTGTACTGGCAACGAAGTCGGCGTGGCTTCGGACAGTATTCAAGTCTGCTGACCTGGGCACCTTGTCCGAGATCCCATCAGGAAACCGTTCCCCGGGGAACGTGAGCGATATCGGCGATGAGGGCAAGGACCCATCCATACCTAATCTTCGTGATCTCTTTTCTTCATTGATCTTGGATATGGAAATCACGACTGCTTCCAACCATGCGACCAACTCCTCGTACCGCCGTGTGATTGAAATCGCAGTATCGAGATCGAATGGACTTTGTGGCGGCAGTGGAGAGCACGGAAACCATGCTTCCTGCCGTGCGGTGACAAGCTTCTCCACGAGCGACGGCAGGGGATCCCTTTCCCGCGTTGTGAAACGGGGAGGCGGAAACATGGGGTCATTCGGGGTTGATTGGCGCAAGGCCCATATGTTGAGGTAGTGAGAGACAGGGTGCAGGATGCGCTGGATGACTGCACGTGGATCTTCCGTGGCGAGGCTGATCGCACCTTGGTAGGGTTGTGTTGAAGGGAGAGAGCCATTCGTTTCTGTAATACTGCGTCCTGGGGCCGTCGGGCGATATGGAATTCCAGATTGGGCCGACATCGGGAATGGCAGAGCTTCAGGAACTTGCGAAAAGGAATGGCTTTCCTCAAACGGTCGTGCTTCTTGCTGAGCGGCGGCTTCGAGCAGTACCGCATGCAGCCAATCAACGATTTGTCGAAACTTTGAACTACTGACTTGCGATAACAAGCCATGGTAGCCCGGAGGAGTCTGGAAGTTGGCGAGCTCTCGATCGCGAAGTAGCATCATGAGAAAGCTCGCCGGTGGCTCCTTCCTCCAACGAGCCCCTGGCTTCAACATCCGGCTTTGCACTGTAAAGTGTTCTTCGTCGTACCATCTAGAATTCAGGTATGCGGAGTGTTCCTCGAAGATGCTTTTCAGTATTGATTGCCTCGCTGCGAGTACCGCGTCCGAAACGCTCATGCTAGATCAACTTTCGATCTACCAGACGAGATGCGCGAAGTATAGCGGTCAAAGTGTACTGTTCACAATGATATCTTAGCCCGGAATATCTCTCTCTCTCTCTAGTCATGGAAACGAAACCTGACCATATATACCCAGGTTCTGCACCACCTTTCGTCCTCGTTGCCTTTGGTGACTGTCCTTTGTCCGTTCCCCCATTTTCGAAGACAGACAGCCGTCGGGCGTAGCAGAGTCAACCGCCTGCGCGATATGCACGTATTCGACTCGCGTGCTACGCTTCGGTTGTCTGATTACTGGCGTTAGTGATGGCAAATGCTGACAGAATCGGTAAAAAGACGGTCGGCGATGCTGACGTGTGTCGAGTCCTTGACTGTCCGCTACTGTCTCGGAGGTATGAGCCCATATCAAAGCGCAAGTCGACCCGATGCGCGCGATGATAGATAAAGGGGCCAGGCCAGAGTTGGACTATCGCTCATCGCCGGATTGAGCCATCTCCTGTCATCCTGTCGTGCGGGATGCGGGGTCTGCGGTATATAATACCGGTGGCGAGGTGATGAAGCGTTGATGGGAACGTTCCCCACATCGACCACGATGAAATTATCAGCACTATACACTCTTCTCCCCTTACTCGCCTCCCTCCCTCCCCCGACCGCAGCTCATCCGACCGCCAAAGGCAACAACGCCCCCGCGCCGTCTTATCGCAAGACCCTCAACTTTGGCGCATCGCATCCGCATGCGTCATACCATGTTCCCGCGACCGATGCGGAGCTCGCCAACGAGGGCAGCGCACGGCTGATGGCCCGCGATGTCAAGGATGCGTTCGATGTCGCGCGATCTGTTGTGGAGAAGCGATTGGCAAAGGTGATGGGACGGGATGTAAAGGAAGGAGAGAGCTACTACATCAGAGATGACGTGAGTTGAGGGAATTGATGCGGGTCTCATCATGAAACTAATCGTTGTGCATTCCCTAGTCTTACACCGACGAGAGGACGCAGGTCACTCACGTCTACATCCGGCAACTCGTCAATGGCCTCGAAGTCGGTGATGGCGACATCAATATCAGCATCGATGCTGATGGCAAGGTTGTTGCGTTTGGTAACAGCGTAAGTCCTTGTGTTCGACCCAATCGTTCCTCCATTTGACCGTGAAACCTCTCGCCACAGTTCTACCAAGGTCCCGCGCCGGAGCTATCCACCACGAACAACATCAAATATGATGGGGCTGCTCGACCCAATCGACAGTGCTCGGAACTCTTGTCGCTTACTTCAGCTCAAGAGGCACATCGGGCGCGACTCCTCAAGCTCTTGCCTGATTTGACCACAGGTCAACTCGGTAAACTTCGAAAAGTCCTCGGTTCCGGAATCCGAGCGGCTTCTCAGATCATTTTCGGCGCAGAGAGCCACCTCGCAGAGTGGCTCGCTGCCGACGCTCAAGACGGCGTCGACGACGACGTCAAATCCGAATTGCGGGAGCAAGTCGAGGCCCTGTTGATGGGGGCCGAACAACAGCTCGAGAATATGCGGCACCACGCCCAAGTCGTGTGCGAACGTCCTGCGATCGCAAAGGGCGTCGAAAGCATTCCTATCGCTGAAGGCAGCGACATGCCGTTCCATGCGGTAGGCGATGCCTTCGCCGCGCTTTTGCACCATATCTCGCCGACACCGGAGAAGCTCCCTTCGGCGACGGAAGTCCGCGACAAGTTGTCCGTGCATCACACGGCCTCGCTTTTGCCGAATGGAGCTTCCGGGCCGGCGTTCACCCTCACCGGTCTTCCCGATGACCGGTCTGGTGGTGTTGTTGACGGCACCGTCAACGCTCGACTGATGTATCAGCAAGTCGATGCCGAGCACCAAGACGGGACGACCGAGTTGAAGCTCGTCTGGCGATACGAAGCGCAGATGCAGAACAACTGGTACGAGGCTTCAGTTGCCGTGGACGACCTCCGAGTCGTCCACATTGTCGATTGGGCGTCCGATGCCCCGCCTGCGCAAGTCCGCAAGCTCGACCAGGAAACCAGGAGCAAGAAAGGCCACAAGCAGAAGCCGCTTCCGGTGCCGAAGCATGGGAAACCATTCAGCTATGGCGTTTTCCCTTGGGGAATCAACGACCCTGAAATGGGAAACATGACGATCGAGCATGTGCCCTGGGATGTCGTTGCCTCGCCTGCCGGTTGGCATTCGTTCAGCGACAAGAGCAACACGTTTATTCGCTCCGACGTCAAGGGCATGAAGACGGGCTTGCGGACCGCTTTCGGAAACTTTAGCGTTCCCTCCGAGTCGGATGGAACCCTTTCGATGGTCGATGCCCAGGGCAAAAACCATTCGACCGATTCGTGGACGTTGTTCGAAACCACAGCGGGAAACAACGTTTTCGCTCATGAAGATTGGGAAGGCCAGTCCAACTGGTTGCACAACTGGCGACCTCAGAACTCGAGCATGACATTCGACTACGAATACGGCGAGTATGACGGGCTCCGACCGAAGGAGTACATCGACATGGCGGTCACCCAATTGTTCTACACGACCAACATGTACCACGATCTGCTCTACCGACTCGGATTCGACGAAGTCTCGGGCAACTTCCAGATGGACAACTTTGGCAAGGGCGGCCGAGGCGGTGATGCCGTCATTGCCAACGCCCAGGACGCCTACGATTCGGCGAGCAACAATGCCAACTTTATGACGCCTCCCGATGGCCAACAAGGTCGAATGCGAATGTACATCTGGAACACGCATTCGCCGTACCGAGATGGTGATGTTGAAGCCGGTATCGTCATTCACGAATTGACGCACGGTACCTCGACCCGTCTGACCGGTGGTCCGCTCAACTCGGGTTGTCTCGGCTTTGGTGAAGCCGGTGGCATGGGCGAAGGCTGGGGAGACTTTTTCGCCACCGTTATTCGTCAAGTTAAGGAGCACGGCAACTACGACAAGGACCACAGCAAGGAAGTCTACAGCATGGGCGCATGGGCCGCTAACACCCCCAAGGGTATTCGAAACTATCGATACTCGACCAACGATACCGTCAACCCTTCCACGTACAAGACGCTCGATCGACCCGGATACTGGGGCGTTCATGCCATCGGCGAAGTGTGGGCCGAATTCTTGTTCGTCATGGAGGAACTGTTGATCGCCGAGCACGGGTTCAGCAAGACCTTGTTCCCTCCGGTTGACCCGACCAAGCCGAACGATTACTACCGAGGCAGCAACGAGACCGTGGCCACGTTTGCGAACGGAAAGCCCAAGCCGCGAGTTCCCAAGCATGGTAACACTTTGGCGTTGCAGCTCGTCGTTGACGGCATGAAGCTGCAGCCCTGTCGACCTTCGTGAGTGTAGTCTCTCGTATTTCCTGCGCTCGACTCATCAATTTCGCTTCGCAACCAGATTTGCGGCCGCTCGAGATGCCATCTTGCAAGCCGACGAGATCTTGACGGGTGGCGAGAACAGGTGTATTCTTTGGCACGCCTTTTCCAGTCGGGGTCTTGTAAGTAGAGTTCGGAATACTCGTCGATGTTTGGGCGCTGATCAGTATGATTCTGTCAATAGGGACCTGACGCTAGACTCAAGGTAAGGATACGAATGTGCGCTGAAAGCTGTTTCTGACTTGCTGTTCTACAGGGATCATTGCCTTGGGGAGGTGGTATCCGTGAGGAGGACTACGTCTTGCCTCGAGTCTGTGGCAAGAAGAAGAAGCACGTGTTCTAGGCGAGTGCTCTGTCACCTCTTGTCTGAGGTCCGACCGGTTCTACGGATCTTCCGTTATTCGCTTCTACGCTTTGTCGTCATGTCTTTTGTGTATTTCAGCATTTCATCGTCTCGCAATCCGGCTACCCGTTGTAACAGTATCGTTGTAGATCTTCCCCCATTGTACTGGAGTTTGTCTTCAATGTAAAGCACTAAACGTAAATGATGCACATGCTATCGTATAAGGACGGCTCACCTTACACGCAGGATTCGCGGACGGTCGGGTGCGTGGATCGTAGTCTCAACTGTGGGCATCGGGTCAGCTAAGGGGGACACCGCATGAATGTCGACGTGACAACGAGTAAAGCATGTCTCGAGCTCGCATTGGATGTCCAAGATTTACATTGCAGAGTTACAATAACTTTCCGTTTCATTTCGGGTTTCGGGTTTCAGGTTGATGTTGAGTATTTCAGGTTCAACGGACCCACTACTGAGCCATCATGACGCTCGGTGGAGGACACTGAGGGAAGTGTTGAAACGCCGAAAAAGCCTACAAAACCCCTGACATCCACCGACTCAGAGTCTCGGCCAGACAGCCGGGCACCACGTCTGATTCGAACGAGGCTACTCCTTATCTGACCCCTGTTCCCCTGGTATACATGACTACTGTATCCATGCGTCTCTACGTCATACAGTAGAAGGCCCTTCAAAGGAGTTCCTGCTTCCCAAATGTCTGGCCTGGAGCGACTGAGCACTCCCCCTGATACGTCAGGGAATTTTCAAGCCTTCCAGGTCTTTCAGAGTATTAGATATCCTTTGTTGTAGCCCAAACAGCCACCGGTAGTAGACGAGGAAAGCTTGATGCTCACCATATAAAGCCCTCTGACCATGAATGAACGTCTTCCGACTCGCGTCGCCCTTTCCATATCAATCGCACTCTGTCCTGATGAGCCGTCCGCCTCATCGTGAAAGCCCTCCTGTTTTACTGCCCCCTGCGCCCGCTTCCAAGCCTTTGGATCAGGTTCATCTAAGAAGAATCCAGTCCAGCGTCACCGCTGCGGTGTCCCGGATGTTGGATTTGAGAAAGCCTCTTCCAGCTGAGGTGCAGATTGTGGAAATACGCCTCAGTCAGTTGCGCGAAGCAATGTTGACAGACCAGTTCTCATGGATGTCTCTTCAGGCTCTCCGAGAGGCTATCGGAAAGGTCTTGAAGGATGGAGATATCAAGCGGGCCGTCGTATACGCAAGGGAAGGGGATGTCAAGGCGGATCTGGCAAGTCAGCTGATTGATATTTGTGAATGCATCTCTCGCCTACAAGCGGAACGAGCCAATCCCCGGCTCAACGAAAGGCAAGGAGATGCTCACGCTGTCTCTGGCCTCAACTTCACTAATCTAGACCCAGGAAGCGCCAACTTCAGGGTTATGAACCAGGAAGGCTCACATCCCGAGAGTGAGGACTCACTTGACAGGCTTCATCTGCAAACAAGCTCTGCATCTCTGCTTCCTCAGTACCCACCATCACATCCTCCGACTTCGCAGACAGGTGGAATGTCGTTGGAAGTAGAGGAGACCAAAGAGCTTGCGGTTGACTTGGGAGAAGTACTTCATCTGTTGGCTTCTGCGCCGAAGCCACTACCAACCTTGTTGGAGGATATCGAATCGGTTATGAAAGCCGTGTCCGAAGAATCGCACGCTCAGCTTTCGACTGAGGAGGTATATCCTTTGCTCAACAAGATATGGTTTGCCATTACCAACTCATGTATGGAAGATGAAGTGCGAGAAAGATTGAAGAAGACCTGGCATTGTTTGGACTATCGCTTTCGGAATCCCGAGAGTGGCACGATAACAAGCTTCGCGTTTCGACTTTGTGGAAAACCATGGGCGAAGATGGAGTGACGAGCATCACGTATCGTCGGTGTCGGCTAGCCTCTACAGGACGATCTGACCTCTCAGTGGACGCGCGATTATGTGCCTTGTCGCATCTGGACAAGTTTGGAAGCAGTACAGCGAGTCTGAAGGGCTATCTACGGAACGTGCGAGCGCAGCGGCGAAAATTGCCTTCGGAAGATGATATTGGCGTTTTCCTGGATGGGTCAGATGTCGCTCTGGATACCATGCAGGAGGCTACCGAGACCTTGCTGCAATCCGAATTGTCAAGCCTGTTGGATCGTTCTGCTCTCGCCCCAACACTTTGAAAGCGATATGGCCGGTGTGATCTTTGCCACCCGGGCTTTCTTGCGCCTACATATATTAGTGAAACCGTTCGTATGTACCTATGTACCGCTGTCTTGTAGTTATTGTGACAATTGCAAGCACTCTTTTTTGTTATGGACCCAGGGTGTATTCATTCTCGCATTTCGCATGTTCAAGTTAGTCTTCCGGCGCTAAAGTGGCGCAGCACGTCCTGAGTCGCATCGCTGTTCGGCCATGTAGCCTTGGAGATGCCAGCATGACAACATCGCCTTCAAATCGAAGGGCATCGGTTCGGTTGCTGTGGTAGCGGACCATGTTCGGGTTCCTCTTCAGTATCGAAAGTCGTGTTACTCGTCGGCCGGGCGCAAGAACGAAGCGAGCACTTTCCTGCCACCGAAACGGTTACGCCGAAAAAAAGGTTGCGCAAGAGAGCAATATGGAATACAAAAGGTAAATTGAGATATATGGATACAGTATTAAGCCAGAACGGAGACCTCTGACCGACATCAAAAGAGACGGCCCGGTCGAAGGGGAGCAACGTTTGCTCAGTCCCCGCTATCCGAAGACCCCTCCCAATCGTCATCTAACCCACCGAACGAATCAGTCAACTCCGCACGCCGCCCTCAGAAAGGACTAAACTCACCTTCCCCCGACCCGGCAGCATGCACCACCTTCGCCCGACTCTGTGCTGCGTAATCCACCATTCCATCAGGATCCTCGTCGTCCGACTCGCCTTCAGCGTCTTCGCTTGCGTAGGATTCGTCGTCCCGCATCGGGTGGGGTTTCAAGGGTGACGTCGAACTTGGGGGAAGGGCGGATTGCGCGAGTGGGTGAGAGGAACCAGTTGAGAATGCCGGTGCTAGAGAGGGAATTGATCGGCACAGGATCAGTCATGAGGAAAGGAGTAGAAGAGGAGGAAACGAACATGGACCGCGAGTCTTCGTGTTGCTCCCGCTGGAATAAGTATGTATCACCTTGGCCTTCTTGTTCCCCGACGCACTGCCCCCGGCAGAAGACGAAGGATAATAGTCGCCGTTCTTTGCGGGAGAGTTGTTCTGCAAACCAGAGGACAATATTCAGCCAAGTTCTTAGAAAGGGAGGAAAAGCTCTTACCCGTTTACCATTGCTGTTTTTGTTTCCTGTAGAAAGAGACGGGAACTGGCGGGTCAGCGATGCCGCTCTAGGTATCGCCATGGCAATGACTCTTCGCTCGGCAACACGACCGCTCGGCGCGACACTATCTCAGGGGATCGGCGCGCTTGATCCCTGCATTCACGATGATATCCCTCGCCCCAGACGCGATCTCCCCTGTCATCCGCAATGGCCATCCGCAATCCGGAGCAAGATATCGTCTCTGGCCACGTCAACCAATTCATGCAGTGGGAGCGATATCGCTCTCGTCTTTCCAGACTTGACCTAGCCTTCTTCCCCCATACCACCTTCGAATACCTATACATGCTTCGATCCCGCAGCGAGAGAAAAAAACCGACCCACCTTTCCGTCCGCCGCCGCCCGTGCCGGTACTACCGACGTCGCTCCCCTCGGAATCAAAGTCCACATACGGCGAGGGCGTCGACCGATCCGAATTGAGCCTTTACACATATCAGCCCTATTCCATTCACGAGAAGTCTGTGCAAGACGTACCGGCTTTTCTGGATACCGTTGACGGCCGCGGCACGGGATGTTCCCCGTCGCGAGGCGCCTGTGAGGCCGAGACAGGACGCGAGGTGGGGCGCGTAACGGTTCGAGGCGATCTGCGATGCGACGCGAATCAGCAAGTTGAGGTGTAAGTTATGATAAGGCATTCTCGCTTCGCTCCACTCACGGGCCTCGCACAGACCAAACAATCGAAGAAGATCACGCCACCCCGCACAGACATCCCCCCGCCCTGTGCTCCGGGCACCAGGTTCCCCTGCGCGTTGAAGCCCACTTCTGATACCAAGGACGGAGTCGCCGAGCGTGATTTGCTTTCTAAAGGGAGTGCGAGGTGTGTGGATGGTAGTTGTGATCTGTCCCGGCATCTGGAAAGAAAGAATTAGGAAGAAGGGAAAAGCGGAAGGACAGGGCATACCGAGTACCGCACCGCGCACAAACCGACCGACTCCTCAGGATCTCCTGATGTGCGTTGATCGTTAATGTCGTGGTAAGATCCATGAGCATGGCGTCGAGCGTCATTCGCGCCAAAGCATCGACCGACATTGTGTGCGTCGGGTCTGGATGAGGATAGGAGGTTCGGGCTGAAGGATAGGAGGTGCCCTCAGCTGGCGATAGGAGGCGTTCTAAAGAAGGAAGAACCGGAAGAAGAACAAGAGGAGCGATCATCATCATCAATTGAGAGGTGAAACACGGGCCCCGATTTGATTCCGCTCTTCCTAGGGAAAAGTCAACTCGACTCTACAAAATCAACGCCGTCCATCGCCCTCTTGGTCACTTACTAAGTCAAGCAAGATGAGGAACCTGACGTCTACGTATTCCCGTATACATCGGCTGGAGGGAAAGGGACGCGTGACGGTGCTCACCGTGGATCCGGAGACGGATGCCGTGTTCGTCGCTGTTGAAGATGGGGAGAATGTCGAGATCGGGAAAGCCACTGCAGAAGGGATCGAGGTACGGTTTCCTCTCCTCTTGTCGCAAGACATTGCGCTGATCCTGCGTAGATCCTCACGCTCCTCAGTGGTACCGGACCTTCGCCGCACACTCTCTCCCTAAAATACCTTCCGGAAGACGCATCCCTCGCCTGCATCCTCTCCTCAGGGGAAATCAGCGTCATCTCCCTCGCCGACGGCGCCGCCAACGTCGAGACCGTCGGGGCCGTTGAAGGAGGAGTACAGGCCGCTGAATGGAGTCCGGATGACGAACAGGTTGTGTTGGTTACCGGTATGTCTTTAACGTTCTCTGCGAGAAAGGTGATGACTGATCGAGATACAGGGGAGGAACAGGTGATGCTCATGTCCCGGGAATTCGAGGTCGTTTACGAAGCTCCGCTACGCACCGAAGAATTCGGCGAAGGTGCGTCTCCCCCTCATCAAACTCCCTCCGAAGGGTGCTGAGTCTGGCGGAACAACTTCGCAGATGAACAGATAAACGTCGGCTGGGGCTCGAAAAAGACTCAATTCCACGGATCCCTCGGTAAAACCGCGGCCTCGCAACAACCCGGGTCCCTCCTCCCCCTCGCGCCGCCCGAAGACGCCGGAAGCCCCAGTATCTCGTGGCGCGGGGACGGCGCGTACTTTGCCGTGTCCTCGCTCGACCCGTACTCGGCCTCCAGTTCCCGCCCGGGGGGCAAACGAAGGCAAGTGAGGGTGTACCAGCGGACGCCGTGTGCGCTGAGCGCGACGTCGGAGCCGATCCCCGGCCTCGCCGGTTCCTCCGGGGGCGGCCTCCTCGCCTGGCGCCCTGCGGGAAATCTGCTCGCGTGCGTCAAGAAGTACGGGTACGATGGTGGTGCCGAGGGTGAGGGTGAAAAGGAGGGGCGGAGGGATGTGGTGATGATGGAGAGGAATGGACTGGTGCATGGTGGTTTTCGGTTGAGGGAGGATCTGAGGGTGAAGAAGGGGGAGGAAGGCGCGGAGTGGGAGGTGAAGGGGTTGAGTTATTGCAGTAGTAGCGAGGTGCTCGCTGTGCATATTTCGAGGAGGGATGGGGATGTCGGTGAGGTGCACTAATGAAGAAATGGGAAATTGCGTGCTGATGACGTCCACAGTGCAATTGTGGACGATGAACAACTACCACTACTACCTCAAATCCGAATTCTTCCCGCCCCGCGTAACCGACGCCGCGCCGCGGTTCAGCTGCGTCAAGTGGCATCCGGAAAAGGAAAACGTATTGTACCTCGCTGGAGAAGGTGAGTTTGCCTTTGTGTGTGAGGGACACCGCTGATGAGTTTGTAGGCTTTGTGCAGGAGCGCACGGTGGAGTGGGAGACGGTGACGAGTTTGTTGCCCGTACCGGAGGATACCGGTTCGGTCTTTGTCGTCGATGGAGGCAAGTCCGCCCATCCTCCGGCCATAATCGTACTAATTCGTCACAGACCAAATCCTCGTGACCTCCTTTCGAGCACAAAACATCCCGCCACCAATGTCCTCGTACCAACTCACTCTTCCCAGGCCGCCCGTCCATATCTCTCCGTTCCCGAATCGCGACGCCATTGTCGTCCTCTTCCCGCGCGGAGAGTTCCAAGTATGGGACCTCCACACTCGAATCACCGGCCCCGGGGCCAGGGGCGGCGGAAAAGTCGCGCAACCCGAGATGGTCCAGAGCGGACGGTTCGACGGGGACCAGGTGCTCGAGTATCGGCAGGTGGCGGGGGATGCGCAGGGAAGGGTGTTTGCGCTTGTGACGTTGCGTGGCGGGGAGGACGGCGTGATTGATCAGGATGGGGGACTTTGGGTTTCGGAGAAGCCGGTGGGGAGGATTGTGCCTGGTATGGCGGAAGGCGTGACGTCGGTGGATGTCGAGGGAATGATTTGTGTCCGTGGTGGTGAGTTGAAGCGGGGGTTTGGATTTCTGGCGCTGACGCTGCGCAGAACGCCTGGATGACTTGCCTGCGTTCTGCTTCGACGTCCAGGTCGCCAGGTGGCAAGACGCAACAGAGTCGCTCCTCTTTGCACGAGATTCGACCAACACCCTTCACGCGCTGCAGCCGTCTTCCGAGGGCGCTCCGTACGTCGTCGCTCGGGACGTGACGTCCATGACTGTCTCTTTGACATACCTCATCTACACGACGACGACTCACGAGTCCAAGTACGCGCCCCTTGAGGTTATTCGACGTCTGATCAATGGAGAAGCAGTGACGGAAAAGGAAAAGACATGGGAGAGCCGTCGCGTGGAGCGAGGATCGCGTATTGTGACCGTCGTTCCGAGTGCGATGAGTCTCGTCCTGCAGATGCCACGAGGCAACTTGGAATCCGTCAACCCCCGACCACTCGTGCTTGAAGTCGTCAAACGTGATGTGCTAGCGTGAGTCTTGTGGGCCTAGAGTGTGGACTCTGCTGATGTATTGCGCAGGGGAAATTACCGAAAGGCGTTCTTGACGTGCCGACGGCATCGAATCGACCTCAACATCCTGTACGATCTCGACTACCGCGCGTTTGGCGAGAATATCGCAAAGTTTGTCGAGCAGATTCCAGAGGTGGATTATCTCAACCTTTTCGTTTCGGGATTGAGGTTAGTCGCAAACGTCGGAGGGCGATCTTTGCTGACCGTTCGATAGTAATGACGACGTGACGAAAACACTATATCCCGGCGTCGCCCATGTCAAGTAAGTCGATTCCCGTAATCCTGGTGCGAACGCTGACGATACCTTTCAGACGACCGGCCAACCACGAAAAGCTCAACTCGACCTGTGACGCACTCCGCGCAGAGCTTGAAAGCCGGGGAATGGTGCGCTATGTTGATACGATCTTGACGACCCATGTCTGCAAGAGTCCGCCCGACCTGGAGGCGGGTCTTCGTGTCCTGCTGCAACTCAAGGGTGAGTCAATTTTTTGCGACGTCGGAGCTTAGCTGACACCGCATTACCTGCAGCTACAAACCCTGAAGTCGTCGAAAACGCCATCAAGTATATCATCTTCTTGACCAACGTCAATCAGCTGTACGACGTGGCCTTGGGCATGTACGACTTCAAGCTCGTGCTCATGGTTGCCCAGTACTCTCAAAAGGTGCGTCTGTGTCTCGTTGACGGAACTGGTCTGATACTTTTCAACAGGACCCGAAAGAATACTTGCCATTCTTGCGAGAGCTTCGAGAACTTGACCAACACTACCAGCGATTCCGTATTGATGACTATCTTGAGCGAAGGGGCAAGGCGCTTGCGAGCTTGAAAGCCGGAGGTGAGTCCTGTCGCGCGTCGAAAAGACAATGGCTCATCCGCGATAACAGGCTCGGAACGGTTCGAGGAAGCGATTGCGTATATCACAAAGTATGACCTGTACAATGACGCTCTCAAGCTTTGGGCAGAGGAACCGGAGCAAGTCAAGGTGCGTTTCAGCTTGCTCCCTGCATGTCCGGTCAGAGCTGACTTGTCACGCAGGCCATCTACGACATCTACGGTGACTACCTGTTCGACCGTCGGGAATACTACGACGCCGCTCTAGCCTACACTCTCGGCGATAAGCCTGACCGGGCGATGAGCGCATACGAAAAGGCTCACGCGTGGAGGGAGCTGTTTGCGCTGGCGAGTAAGCAGAAGGCTGAAGGGTCCGAGTTGGAGGATATTTGCGATCGAGTGTCTGGTACGTTTGGATGGTGGTGTGAGGCGGTTCGATGCTCATTCTCCCACACAGAGTATTTGTCGCAGCATAATCGGCATCTGGAGGCTGCGCAGATTGTTTTGGATTACCAGAAGAATGTGGAGCAGGCCGTGCACATCCTCTGTCGAGGCACGCAATTCGGCGAGGCGTTCCGATTGGTAGGCCCCTCTTTGTGTCTGGATGGTATACATGCTAACCGTACTTTAGATCGCACTGTACGGCAAAGAGGAACTGGTCGAAAGCGAGGTCTATCCCGGATTGGAAGACGCACATGAACAGCTTCTCGACGTATTCGACGAGATGGAAGGCCAGCTCGACAAGGAAGTTTCTCGGGTTGCCGAGCTGGTGGTCAAAATGGGCGAAGATCCAGGTAAGCACATTCACTGCCCCAAACGGGTTCCTCACTGATGTCCATGTTGCAGAATCGTTCTTCATGATCGAGAGTGAACCGGCAATGGAGAACGTAGATGTCATGACGGAAGCTACGACAGCCGTGACCGGTTTCACGCGATACACCGTTGCGCAGACTGCCATGACGGGGACAAGTCGGTAAGTGCTACAAGGACTCGCGACGATGGTGTGTATCTGACTGTGGTTGTTGTAGCAATACCGCATCGTCCCGTCGAAAGGCGCGAAAGAAGGCGACGGGTCGAAAGGGCACGGTGGATGAGTTTGAGTACTTGTTGGCGAGTATGGGACGTCTCGTTGCTCGAGTGGAGGAAAAGACGGGTAAGTCGTGCGAGGACCTTCTAGCTGTCTGTATTGACCTCTCGTCGCAGCGGAAGTCGATGCGCTCTTGCCATACTTCTTGACGACCTCGCCTGAACACCGTGAACTAGGTACAGAACTGCAGGACAAGGTAGCCCAATTCCGAGGCAAGATGCAGAGGGTGCTCGACGAGTCGTGGCAGCGCAAGGAAGAGGTGGATCTTGCCAGGAGAAAGGCGACGGGGGAAGAGGATCTCGATGAGTCGCGGGAGCAGTGGCTCAAGGAGCAGAGGAGGTTGCAGGGACAGCCCGTGGAGGGGGAGCAGCCTGCGGCTGCAGGGATTGCAGGTGTGAAGCCTGTGCTGCCAGAATGGAAGACGAGGTCCAAGTTCTTGTAGACGGCTATAGAGGCATATAGGATGTATACAGGATACTTCTAGGCTGGATATGATCATATGGGCGTCGCCGAGCAGAAGGAGGCGAATGGAGGTGAAGGAGGTGATGGCGTCAGCATGTGCCGATGATCGAAGACGATCGAGCATGTCTCGCAATGTTCGACAGAAAACGAGTTCTTCACTTCATCTCGTTTGGATCTCGACCCCCATCGAAGCAGTATCGTCGACATGCAACGTTCTCTCCTTACGACGACGCGTCGTCTGAATGTCCGACAGATCGCAAGACCGCCGGTCGCCGCACCAATAGCCTTCCGCGTCGGCAGAAGTGTCATCCCGAGCCGTCCGTACGCTTCACTCGCGCAGGAAGAGCTCTCCAAGAAGAGTCCGCTATCGAAAATCCGATTCTCGCACGTCTTTGGGGGACTCGCTATCCTCGGTCTGTTCGTGACAACCTATGGCTTGTGAGTTGGCCTGAATGTTGCTCGAATCGCTACTGATTCGTCTTCAGGCTGGAGTGGTACTATGCTTTCTCATCGTGGCCAGAAGAGGTACGAAAGGATTTGAAGACTGCTATCAAGGCTAGGAACAGAGGGGATGCCATGCGAAGTGAAGCCGCATTTGTCCGGTGAGTCGTCTTTCCAGGACATTGGCGTAAAGCTGACAAGTGTGTTCAGTGCCATCGAAACATCAAAGACACTACCGCTCGAAGCCTTCGCACCGGATTCTTTGCTCAAGATTTCGGGCATCTACATCTCCCTATCGGCCCTTCTCGAATCGAACGGACAGCACCGCCGAGCCTTGCAAGTCATGCAGGAGGCTCTAGCATTCCTCGACCGATACGACCCGGAACGCGGTTCACCCATTCCGACGACATCTGCGGAATTCACGTTGGCCGACCGGACGCGGTCGATCGGTCTCGCGCAGAAGATCGGGACGCTCGCGCTGCATATCTCTGATCCGACGGGGAAGGATCAAAACGGCCAACTTGCCGAACGGTATTTGACGCGCGCGTTGGAAGCCATGATCAAGCTTGCCGGCGGGGCGGAGGGCAAAGATTCCAAGCTGGTTGGGAGGGACTTTGAGTTCCCTCAGCAAGGAGGGAGTCTGGAAACTCAGGAGGACGCGGATGTGGATGGGGCCAGGTTGAACAAGGTGACGCGCAAGAGTATGGGTATTACGATGGAAGCGTTGGCGGACCTTTACGTGAGGAGGGGAGATTACGAGTGAGTACGTTCTTGGGCGACTTGAGCTTGTGCTGAACTTTGCGCAGTCTGGCCAACCCGCTGTACGTGCAGGCGATATCGACTTTGTTGCCGATGACGCCGGATCAGGCCAAGGTCAAACCGCCAGTCCAGGACCGCTGTCAAGGTGTGTAATAACGTCTCGCCATCGCTTGAGCCACGCTGATATCTATTTCAGCTGCTATGGTAGGACGCACGTCGAACGCCGCGAGCCTTTGCTAACTTGCTTTCCAGCTCATGAACTCGCTGTCATCGTCAATGCTCAACCCACCATCAAGCAATAACATCAAGGCGTCCAAAGCATGGTCGCTTCGCGCATTACAGCTCGCCGATCAGGCCCTGAACGAGACGATCCCGGATGAAAAGGTGCAGGCTACGTGTGAACGAGCGCGTATTGTGACCGAGTTCAACTTGGGCATGTTGTCAGAGGTGAGTCCAGTCTTCGGTAAGACAGGCACATACTGATCATCCTCGTAGATGGAGAGTGATGTGCCCCAGGCCGTTAGGTACCTCCAACGTGCCCAAACGCACGCACGGTCTGTGGGCTTCAAGGATGCTGCACGGGAAGCGACGGACTCGCTGCAGAGGTTGCGGCAGTTGGGCAAGGCGGGTGAGCAGTAGCCTGGGCGAGGTTGTATCGGTGTGTCATTAGGAGAACTGGCGACGTGACATGATATTTCCGTTCACGTGGTGCATTCTGGATAACGCGTCTTGAGGTATTTCTTCGGTACCTGCGTTACTGTACTCCACCGCTCAGTCCAAGATCCTAGTCCCATATAGGCAGGCTGCGGACAAGAGTAATGTGGATGCAGTCTTCGGCATATCGGGCTTCAAAGGAGTGCGTGAAGCTAGGTAGCATGATTCGATATACAGCTGCAGGTGGTCTATGACCTTGAATTGGCTGAGTTCTAGCTAATGATGGATCCGAATGACTTGCAAGAAGCAGGAGAGGCGGGAAGAACGCGTGCCGTGCATTCAGCTCTGGAGAATCGACGAAGGTATTCGCAAGTTTCGAAAACTCGCACCGCGCAATGTTCCGCTCGCGACGGCTAGATTATTCGGGCCGCCATCGCTTTACAAGCATTACTGCTGAGTGTGTAGACGATATACTGCTAGATGCGCACGTCACCGTTGTCGGAGTCCTCTCATTCTATGGATTCTCCGGGATCGTTCCGGGGAGCGGAAGAACGTATTGAGCGCGGTGTCCAGCAGTCACTGAACGGAGTTCGCGATGACTCCCGTCACTTGTAAAATATCGACTGCATTGCATACGAAGGGTAGCTAATGATGTGTTCTTCCTGTCTTTATTCTGGCCAAACGCACCCGACCGTTGAATACGGTGCGATACAGACGCAGATCAGTTGTAAGGTGGGAAAAAAGGATGAGAATTGCTTCACGGATCAGCAAAAAGGCCACTTCCCGGAATCGAACCGAGGACCACTCCCAGACGCTGCATCGCATCGGAATTACCCGAAGGGAGTATCTTACCACTGGACCAAAGCGGCTCAAGCGTAAAAGCTTTTTCCACAAAAGACCTTAAAGCCGTGGTGTATCGTACAGAGCTTAATCCCAGGGTTCGTTTACCTACTGACATTCAGAGGGCACTGCCCAAAGGCTCGGTATATACACGATTCATCGGTCGGCGTTTGGGTCGAGCGTACTGGCAAAATAGTGTACCTGCAACCTTGCAACGATGCAACTGGCAACTGGCAATTTACATCTCACGTCAGCCCGCCTAATCCTTTGCATAAGCGCCCCTCCCCCCCCCATTCCCCCCACTTGGAAACATGCGTCGTCCGTTGAAGCATCACTGCGACATAAAATTGAGAATCGCATTGTCGAAGCTATTGTCGAGCTCTTTGTCGGCGAGCAATCGAGCTTCTTGAAGGTGATATCGAGCCGATAGGACACGGTATCATCGTATTGAATGGACAGAGCAACTGCGTCCCACTCGTCATTACCAAGTCGGATAGCGATAGAGCGCTTTATCGCGGAACCGAGATCATCGCTACCGGACGCGGGTTGTTTGGGATCAATGACTCAAGGCAGGTAGACCTGACTGTGACTGGTGTCTATTTATGATATCACTCGCCATGAGACAGATTCATGCAACAAGGTGGAGAGCCTTTGAGAGGGGCGCCTACCTCTGGGATTTGTATCAGGAATAGGGCAAGGGCTTACAGGCTTATCGGGACCTCACGGGGACAGGACATGACTGAGACGACACGTCTGTGGGTCTGAACTACGCGATCGGCAAGGATGATGATTTTATACTGAAGCTGAAGTACGATCATGCTCTGAACAAGATAGCACGAGAGTGGCGAGGTAGAAAACTAGCCATATAATTACTCATCAGGCTACACTTGCAAATAGAGATTGCTTAAGGAGCTGAGGGCGGGATGAGGCTCAGCACAGTGTTCATAAGCTCATCACAGCGTACGGATGACACCGCATCACATGAGGCGCCGCGAGGATATGGGTTGGTGCGCGCGAGGTAGAACGGATTTCGCTACAAAAAATGCAAAACTGGCTTTCCGAACTGGACATACGGCGGAGGCGATAGCAAGACAGACAATGAAGCTGGTTGGACCGCTAGACACAGATATGGGTCGGAAAACTCCGCTGAGACGTACACTTAGGTTTAGGATGGGAGCGAGAGGCCGTTCCAGAAACTCTGAGCGGTCTTGCAAGAGAAACGCGGACGTTACATTCGTCCCGTCAACACCCGCGTTGATCGTCCTTTGTGCCGCTATGACGTAACACTCCAAGCGCATAAAACACGCTCTTCTCTTTCTCCTTTTGGCCGGGACCGTAGAGATAGCGACTCTCCCTAGAGCTGTGATGGATGATGCTCGACCCTAGAAATGTTACAGCTTGTAAGAGGTGAGCGTAGCGTTGTAAGTATATAGTCGCAATGTGATATGACACGACTATCCTCCTACAGTACGGGCTTCTGCTGAGGGCCAGTCACAGGGTATTATGCCTCACGATCGTTGTAAGCGCAGGTGGCAACTGTATGCGATGCTGAATATAGCTAAGTTGATAGTCGAAGGACCACTATCGAAGGCGAAGCTACTCAGTAGAGGCTTGAAGTAGTCAAGACGCTTTGGAGGGAAAAGGGAGGAGGTAAAGCGTGATTCATAGAGAAGAGGCAAACTATTACAAGATTTGGATTCCTTCATATAGTTGTAAGGGATCCACCTTCTGCCCCACTTACCGTCCCAATATTCCTTCTCTATCGATTCATCTTTCACCTTTTACGACCTTGGTGCAAACACCAGCGTATTCGCCAACTCTCCGCTACATATTCGCCTACTGCAAAACCCTTCCCAAATCGCTCACTGCAAAGCAACAAGGCATATTTGCAATGTAGGACTTTCTACTGCAAACTCTTGCAGAAGCACTAACTGCAATGCAGTATGGCACTTTCTGTAAGAATGAACACTAACTGCAAACCGAGTACTGCAATGCAGTACCATGACTTCTGATTCCTTTTGCAGTCAGGCAATACTTTCGCCTGCCTGCTCTGATGACTATATATAGCTGGCCATCTGGCTGTTGTAATAGCTCATCTCTTATGCTTCACCCTTTATCGTATCAACTTGTTTCACCACAACTCAATACCTTCAAGAGTCACCAGTCATAGTAAGGATTAGCTACCCTTTCTACTACTAACCTTCTTCTTTAGTAAAGCACATCTTATTGCAACTCGAACCCAACCTTCGGTATAGTGAGTCATTCTAACCGTCTGATATCTCCCTAAACCTTTACAATAGTCGTCACTCCAGTATGGGAGTGGCGACCTTTCCAAGAGCTCCCTAAGGGAGCCTTGGATACAACCAGGGTGGCAGAAAGTACAGGAGTACCTTTCGCATCCGGAGGACATGAGCTTGTCACTTTCTGTCACTCCTGTCACTTGATGCATAACTCACTGCGTAGTGACAACAGCGCTTCCGACTTGCGCTCTGTCACCCTCTGTCCTCTTATGTGCTCTTCTGTCCCACTTTCCAGAAGACGTAACTAACTAAACCGTATCGAGACGAGAGACGGAATCGAGTCGCATGTTTTTGGATTATCGAATATCGAGAAGAGACGACGAATACAAAGACGAGAGATAGTCGCAAATAGGAAATAGGGAGGAGCGGAAGGTGGAGAGGCTGGATTGATGACGAATATGAGCAATGGCAATACTGGCGACCATTGCACAGCTGAGCCCTAGCTATCCCGTAGCCTATACAATGTGAGAGTATGTCGGAAAAAGCTGTAGATTTCCGTTACGTGTCGGTACAGACGTCAGGCTTGGAAAAGGCTGTGTGAATGTGCAATCTCAGTAGAATCCTATTGGACCAAAACTCGACCTTTCGGACAGGGCTTGCCGCTTGAATGATCTGCTCATCATCGCATGAGATCCTGGGACCGAGTATTACAGGATACCGTTTTCTCGAGTCGAGGAAACGACCGCCAGGGGCGTTGTGTTTCCCATAAGCCTACCCTTTCCACGGTCGAATCAAAGATGATCGGCTTCCGAATATCAGTATCATATAGCCTATGTATAGGAAATTCTGGGTTCACCTCAGCAATGCTGTGGGAATCATTGATACGGTGTTAGACCTGGGCGCACCTCGAGATGTTGAGTTATGAACATGGCCACAAAGAGCCCCACAACCTATGTTGCTCCATACCACAAAAGTCTCACCAATCCTCCCGAGATTTGGATTTGACGGATGTTCAACACAGATGGTGCCCTCATAGGAGTCCCCTAAGCACAATCTTGACATCAACTCAACAAACATCCACATATCTTGGGTTACAAGGAGTTATTCATTACCCATATATACTATGTAACAGAGACGGAAATAATGCTCCCTACGCGTTGGAGACAAGAACCAAATTCGGGCATTGATATAATTTTGAGACCCGTACTAAAATCACGGTTCAGATAACTGGATATACACGGGATTTCACCGCAACAAGGGGAGAAACGAGCCAATTGATAGAGATGCGGTGAATACACCGCCAGGAATCATTCAGTCATGACCCGCCTCAACGAGCATCCCAGGGCTTCGGTTGCTCGAGCGCATTAGCGACTGCTGCCCTGTGTGGTGAAGTGACCCAATCCGGAAGTCCTTCCTGTCTGCCATCGGCACAAATCGCTCTCCAGGCCTCCGCCATGACCGCATACGTCGCGTTCAGAACGTCCTCCACTTGAATCACGGCGCTATCCCTATCGCTTTGTTCCTGTAACTCCGTCTCGTAAAGCTGGTCAAATGCTTTCCGCGGGAAGAGTTGACGTCCGACCTCCTGCATGACGTCATCGAAGATCTCGATGGAACCAAAAGGGTGAAAGGGGTCTCCAAGCCTTCCCGTTGGACACCCGTAAAGAATCTTGACCGCTCTTTTGTAATCGGGATGCACGAGCATAATGTCGTGGTTCCATTCCGGTAAATCAATGCTGGTGTAAGGAGTCAAGAACTTGGTAATGCATATGATGTTGGCTTGAGCAAATGAATCCGCATGATTGTCGTTTTGCGTAGCCGATCCTTCCCTACAATTCTGGGTACACTCGGAGGTTGTGTGGCCATGGACAGAACAGCTGGGGCGTCCGGTTGAGCAGCTGGCAGGCATGTTGAGTTTTGAAGGTGTTTTTCTGTCAATCTGTACTGGATCAGTACGGCAAAGAATGTCGGTAGGTTGGCTCTAGACTGAGGTCTTATTTATACCTCGAGACAGACATATGACATTTTCTGACCAAGGGGCAAGGCTGGACAAAGGATACTGGGAATTCGTTGGGGCGTTCTCCCAGGTCCAACTCTCACGTCGAAGGAGCGTTCCTTTAGCTACATGCTCAAAAGACCCGACGGCGATCAAATACCCTGTCTAAGCGAACCACCTTTGTGTCCGGTATTTGCCGCATAAATGCAGCTTGTACAATTAGCACCGGCCTCACTTGGAAGTGCCAGCTGGGCCTGATACCACGGCTGGTGGGTGGACATCGAGTCCGAGCCAATCAACTTCCGCTACTTAAGGCAGCTCTGATAGTGGCTATCGCAGTAGATAAGGAAACGCAACTTTTCCTGGCTCCTCAGCATCTCTGAGAACTATAGTTCATCGTAGAATGATTGATAAGTTGAGGCCCTATCCTAACGGCACGGGACTCTTACCGTATATATCTTTGCAGCTCGAGGGCTATCATCGAGGATCTCATTGCCGAAGGGAAGGTGACGTTCTGCAGTTTCACAGGACGCTGTACAGTTGTACAGTTGTGCAGTTCGGGAAATAAGTGATCTATTGCAACAAGCTTGCAGTAGTCGCGACAAGTCCAAGAGTCCTCAAAAGTGCGGAAGTGCCGAAATGTAGAACTGCAGAAGTGCGGCAGGTGTAGTGCGTAATTTTGAAGGTTGGACAGTCAGTGACGCTATGTAGCGGCTCAATTGGTTGAGTTTGCAAAATGTCGAAGCTGGTAAAGTGATGAAGTCTGCGAGATCGACGTGACATTCCATAAGCAGTGAGGGCTTGTGACCAAGCAGAGACGCCAGGCGACGAGCAACGTGGCAGATTGTGCTCGTCCGGCTATTGGAGGGGGTCATAGCTGGTCCAATTGGGGATATCACCTTCAGCACCTTTCCTGCTCAGGGCAAAGTCCATGACTAAGACACGGCCTGTGCAGTGGCGGAACGCCTAGAAGAATGAAGAGGGGAGAGTAGTGGAAAGTCGTCTGGCAGGCAGTGTGCCGTCACCCCAGACCACATTCGTTCGGACATCCAATACATCACGTTCTTAGGACCAAACCAATTGCACCACAAGTGTACTCAGTCTCGACGCGTTCCCACCTCTTCTTTCACTAACGCATCTTGTCCTCTGTGTTCCCGCCGAAGGGAATTCTGATATTCGTCCTGGGATGCTATTACATTATACTCTTAAAGACAAGGATGACCGTTGTGTCAACATGGACCACAACGCGACCGCTCCATAGTTCAGATCGCATTCCAAAAGAGATCGACGATCGACATGTATAAGATAAGACCATCAGAACACGTCACACGGTGGATGTCACGGACGGGTGTGGTGTTGACCTGAGAGTCAACGCTTGGAGATGACACGGACTTCAAGGACTGGACAGGACTGATGACTAAGACTGTTGAGTGCCAGTACATCTCCTTTCAGTCGCGCGCGGAGGACTTGTGATTTTCTCTGATGTGAAGTCAGAGATTACACGTCATACGCGTTTCA
>JAKLLX010000106.1:0-72364 GCA_022813745.1 Naganishia kalamii | reverse complement strand
CCCCCCCCCCCCCCCCCCCCCCCCCCCCCCCCCCCCCCCCCCCCCCCCCCCCCCCCCCCCCCCCCCCCCCCCCCCCGTACCTCGAGCGGGGTCGTGCTAAAGCTCAGCCCCTTGTTAAAGTGTTTCGTCAGGGACTCGAGCGCGACGTCAAAGTCGACGTGCGAGGTTAGCTTTTTCCGCGGTTGGACGGTGAGCGTGTGGCGCTGCGGGCGGGCGAGCGAGTCGAGTGAACCAAACGAGCGAGTCGGGAGAGTCGAGTAAAGTGTAATGAACCGAGTCGTGCCAATGAAGCGAGCGAAGCAAACAATCAAAGACAAACCGCAAAGTAAGCAAAATGCCATCGCATACTAGGAAAGGAAGGCACGTACCGCATCCACCGCACTATCCAACACGGAACTCGCGTGCGCGCCCTCGCTCACACTGAGCCTAATCGAGTAATTCTTGGCCTCCGATCCGCCCGAGTGGCGTTCGTACAGCTCTACGCGCGTCGGATGTCAGCCACGGGAGCAGGCACCGGAAGGGGATTCCCCCTGGACGCGGGACGTACCGATGGTCAAGGACGAGGCGTAGTCCAGCTCCTCGATCCGGACGTCTTTCAGGAAGGGCAGACCAGAGGTCAAGAGCAGGTGGTAGTACGAGATAATATGGCTCTCCTATCCACGGCCAAGCGAATCAGCTGCCGTGCACACGCGCGCGCCGAAGAGACCCCGGACAGACCTTTGTAAAGTAGAAATTCGCGGTACTCTTGCCCGTATCCCGGGCCTCGACAAGATCCTGCACGACCTTGCGCAGCAACGGCAAGCTCGTCAACACGCCGATCTCCTCCTTCTCCTTCATGTCGATCCCGTACTCCTGCGGCGCGACGAGCTCGAACAGGGCCTTGATCCGCGCAAAGAGCTCGTGCAGCCGCCGGTCGCCGCCCTCGGTGTTGTTCTTGACGTCGCCCTTGCCCTCGGGGTCAAATACGGCGAGCAGGAACTGCCGGTGGTGCAGGCTGTCAAACTTGAGCGAGTCGTACAGCTCCGAGATCCGCGCCGGGTCAAACTTTTCCGTCCCCTTGCCGGTAAAGTCGTCAAACATCTTCATGTACCGTTCGCGGAACAGGAACGCCGAGTCGCCCGAGCACCAGCGCACTTGCAGTTTGTCGATGGCGCCCGTTTCGTAGTTGCGCTGCATGATTTCCCGGAGCTCGGCCATTTGTTGCATGACTTCCTGTGGCAAGGGTTAGTGGGGTTGGGAGACGGAGGAGCGACGCACCTTGACGACCTCGACGGGCTCCTTCTTGAGAGACTTGGGCCACGCGAGCTCCGGGCGCTTTTCGCTTTCCCCGGGCCGAAGCAGGATCTGCGGGGGTCAGCGACGGCCACGCGCGAACGCTCGGACCCACCTTGAGCTTCTTCTTGACCTGATCTGTCAACTCCTTGGCGGCATTGTTGTCGTCCAGCAAGTCCCTTCGTTGGATCAGGTGCTCGATCTGCGGCGTCTCATAGTCCTCGGGCTTGCGGGACGTCGTTTGGTTCTCCTTGCCCAGGAGCGCATGGGCAAAGATTTGCGCCGTGTTGACGACCCGGCGCTCGGACGAGGTGTAGATCTTGACATTGTTCAAGACGTCCTTGTTCATGATCATCAAGTCCTTTTTAAACGTGTCGCCGAGGTCGCGCGCCTGGTACCGCGCAGAATGCGTACTCTCGCCGCCCCACTTGACGACCAGCTGGAGCTTTTCGAGCCCCTCGGGAATCAGGTCGTCGTCGCTCGCCTCCTCGACATTGTCCTCTTGGATAATTTGGCTGCTCGACATGGCGGGCGTTTCCGGTCGCGTGGGAATGATGGGAGGGCTGCCCAGGGGCGTGGGGTCTGCCTCGGGCGATTGCGGCTTGGCTTGGGTCGGGGAAGGCACGCTCTGCAACGCAACGGGTACGGCCTTGGCGGGCGTAGGGGTAGCCAGCGAGCCAGACTCCTCGATCCATTCCTTGACACGCTCCCGCGTCGTCTCGGTCTCGGTCATCTCGCCCTCGTCCTCGTCCGACTTCTTCTTGACGCCGTCCTCTGTGGTCTTTTCCTTTTTCTTGTAGAAACCGGGCTTGAGCTGGGCCTTCGTCCCGGGGAGACCCGTCTTTCGCGCCAAGACGTCCTTCAAGTTGGCCAGCTTCTGCGCAACCTCGGGCGTACACCCCAGGCGAGCCGTCTCATCCGCGGCGTCCAGGATATACTGCAGCTGCCTCGAATCACGCAAGATGATCTCCTCTCGGTGCCCACGCAAGAGCCGCAGGAAGGGCTTGGTCCACGCCTCGTTGGCGGGAAACGTAAACTTGAGCTTCATCTTGGGCGTTCGATCGGCGTGACGCAAGACGGTGACCGTCGCGCGCAAGGTCGAGCTGCTCGGCGTCATGGTCTGCTCGGGCTTGGGCTTGCTGATGCTGATTCCGTTGGCGACGGCGTCCGCCTGGGCAAACTTGCGCTTGCGCTCGCGGGCGGTCTTGCACACGTTGGACAGGATCTCGGCGGCCTTGTCTGGAGGAGGGTCAGTTAAGGTAAAACATTATCTCCAGATACCAACCATAGTATGCCTGATCAACGTCATCAGCAAACGCCTTGACTGCAGGGCAAACGACTCACCTGATTCCCCTTGACAAAGCTCCACCCGTTGACATCGATAATCAAACTCCTGATCCCCGTCTCCTCGGTACACCGCAGCAAATCAAACCCACACACGCGCTGGCCAAACGCCTCGACGATATCCTTGGCCCAGCCCTTTTCCTCGGGCGAGAGCTGCGTGATGAACCGCGTTTCCTTGCCGTCGGCGTTTCGACGGACGAGGCCGTCGACGACGGGCGATTTCCGGGTTTCCGCGTGCGAGTAGTGCGGGCCGACGGTGTAGATTTTGATGTCCTCGGCTGCGAGAGGGTTAGTATGGTATGAGTAGGGAGCCCTGGGCGTACCATTGTCGACGTTGATGAATTCCTCGTAGATGAACGAGCCGTTCGTTCGGGGATGCCAGAGCGTCGGATCCTGCTCGGACGACTTGTTCCCGACCTGTCATCCAGGATTAGCATACATCGACGATACCCCGGTCGCCCCACCTTTCGGAACAACCGCCGCCCGCCGCCATTCCGGTGGTAGATGTACACATTATGATCCTCCCCATCCACGGGCTTTTCCACAAACGGCTTCTCGATCACGGTTCCGCCGATGATGATCGCATTCCCGTCCTCGCGCAAGATGACCTCTTTGCTCCGCGGCACCTCGCTCTTGAGCTTGCCCGAATCCCGCGCCTTCGCGCGGCTGGCCAACCACCGATCCGGGATGATCGGTTCGTCCCAGGTTTCCTCTTCCTCGCTCTTGACGCCGGGCAGGACCAACCCCAGGTCCCGCCTGACCCGTTCCCTGAGCCGCGGATGGACACGTGGTCCTCCGTCACGATTCACTTCGGCACGCATGGGCGTCGGGACGCCGATGTGGTCCAGGATGGCCAGGACGAGTCGTCGGTCCCACAAGAGGGCCTGCATGGCGAGGGAATTGATCGAGATCGGCGGCGGGCGGGTAATGTTGGGTATCTGGGTGTAGGCGATCGCTTTCGCGAGGGGAAAGTCTTTCGAGAAGAAGGAGATGAGAACGTCGACGGGGGGCCAGTGGGTAATGTCTGCCAAAGGGATTCGATTTAGTGCGTGTTTGTGTATGTGCATTCCGGGACAGCTCGAGTCGCGACGGATGCTTCAAGTGATGAGCAGATCTCGACATGCCGCGTCCTCTACGTGTGGCAGACGAAAGAACTCGGCCGTCGTTCGTCCTGCACGCTCTCCGACGATCCCCACACATCCCTCGCGCGAACGGCGCCGGCGGTGACATTTAGAATCTGCACTCGTCCGCAAGCCGATTGCTCGGTTCCCTGCTTTCCCATTCCGAAAGACTCGTCACGGCCGTCGTTCCTACCACAGCCGCTCATCGACGAAGTGGTAGACACCACGAAAGTGACCAGATCCCAGAAGCGCCCATTCGCATTCGCAGAGCCCACAGAACAAGTCTCCTGTCCTATTCCACCATCCGCTTTGACAGGCAAGCATTTGGTTTTCGAGCGTCGTGTCCTACGGCACGAATCCGACACTGCGGCTCCCCAGATCCTTCTCGACCAAGCATGACGTTGACCATCCATTTTATGCGACGTCCTCGCGAGAACGTGCGTGGTGATGTCCATCTCGCGACCACGACACATTATGCGTCTCCAAGCCTCCCACGTCAATGTCGGCTCCTCTCGTCGTGCCTCTTCCCTCCAGTTAACGGCCATTGTCACGCCGTGCGTCCCAGACACGAGTTTCCGCGTCGTTCGAACCCTGGATTCCTTGCTCCGCTCGAGAGAGGCTCTCGCGCTGCACATGAACGGCGTGTCCTCGCTTCCCGCGGAGAAGTCGGGCGTCCCTCTATTCCCCCGAAGGTTTGTTCGCTTTTCTTGGAAGACACTTTCCTGTCGCTTCGCTCGAGGAGAGTCTTTGTCCTCGCTCCGCTCGTTGCAGGTATCCTCGCTGCACTCGACAAAACGCCGGTTTCTCGCTGCGCTCGGGGAGACGCTTTCTTCTCGCTTCGCTCGGCAATCCTCCTCGCGCCTCGACTCGTCGCTCATCGGACGTCGGAAACCTCGCCTCGTTCTCACTCCTCGCTCCGCTCGTCGATCAAACTCGGCTCGACTCACCTTCCTCCAGAATCACCATATCCCCAAACAACTTTACATCCACCCCGCCCTTTTCAATCTCCACCAGCCGGGTCAAGATCTCGCGCATCGCTTTACTCCGCGCCTTGACGTCCATCGCGCACACACCCAGGACGACCGGCTCCTCCCTGGGCTCCGCTTCGTCCTTCTCTTTGTGTTCTGGGGCCTTGGGTTCCCCCGGCGTGGGAGAGTCCACCACGGGCTGGGGGGATGACGGGGCGTTGAACCCGAGCATGCCGGGTTGGGTTATTGGTGCCGGCGGGAGTAGTCCCTGATTGGAGGACATGTTGGTGGAATGACAAGAAGAAGAGATAAGAGGAATGCTTTGTGGGCTGAACAAGAAAGACGACCGTGCGTCAAGTTTTGGATCCGCGTGCGTCATAGCGGCCGCGACTGACTCGGTTCGGGTTTGGTTGCAGGTAGATGCAGGGCTTGTCTCGTCGGTGCGACGTCCGTCTCGCTCAGGATCACAAGGCAAGAACATGACTATCGCTCTGGCAAGTCCGTCGTGCTTCACCACTGGTAGGGAGCAAACTTTTGATCCAGACGCCCATGTTGCATTTGCGAGCCGGCGCGAGACAGGACAAACGGCAGACATCCCAGTTAGCGGCGCTGAGAGATCGACCTGCGGGTCCATACGTTCGAGGCATACGGCTTCGCATACAATGAAGCTTACAATGACACCAGATCTGCGGAGCGATACAGTCACGAACAAAAAGTCAGTCATGACTTGGGTGCATGAACGGCGAGCTGGAAGATTGTGGACGACCCCGTATCCCGGTACTCTCTTCCGCCATTCATTCTCGAAAGTGTGCTTCATCTCCATGCAGATGTTTTCGATGCCCCCCGGTCGTTCTAATCCCTTCGATGTGAGCTGACGAGCAGCGACACCACACGATACGCGCATGTCAGGGGATAACTAGGACGTATAGGATGCGCATATACTGAAGTTACGTCTCGATCACCGCTCCTCTGCCCGTGCCAGCACCTTGCCGCGCGACCTCATCCTTTCCGAGGAGTGCCAGACTACTCATCCGGCACAGAGACAGTACTCGTCAAACCAACAGGGGAAATGGCAAGCTAGCCCAGTCTCATGCGTCAGTCTAGGCCAGGATACCGAGAACGACGTGACTCACCTCGCGCAGAGTCACAAACGCCACATGTCCCGGATTCCTCGTCCGCGTTTCCGCAATGACACGATCTTACAGCCGATCATGCTCGTCTCGTATCGCCTGCGCGGCATCTTCTTCCGGCTGCAGAAGGATTGCGTCCGAGTCGACAGAGGCCGTATCGTCCGCCGTCTCGGGGGATGACTGCGTGTCTAGTAGAATCAACGAGTCCCCAAACCTCTGCGCTTCCCATTGATGTTCGGTGTCCCGGAGGTACCTTTCCATCGCCGTGTCGCCCGCCCAGCCACAACCGGGGAAGTCCCGCAGAGGGCCGATGGCTTCCCGGAGTTCCTTGTCGTAGACCGCGCCACCGTCGGTGTGCTGATGATCGCCTGTTTCTCGACTGGCGGTGATCTCCTCGAGGCGGGAGATGTATTTGTAGGCAAAGCCCGGTTTGCAGTCGACCAGTGTGACTTTTGCGGCGTGCGCTTTGCGCGAGATGTATTCCCGTGTGTACGAGAGCATCACGGTGGACGTCGTGTCGTCACAGAATATGACAATCTCCCTGAGCGGCTGAGTAAAGGTCAGCGTGTAATGGATATAGGTACTCGAGTGGCGGACGGAAGGGGCCTACCTTGTCGTTGGGATACCCGCGCTTCGTCTTCATCTCCAATATCAGCTGAAGTGTGACGTAGGCGAACATGATCATGTATTGTCGGACTTCAGACACCCCAAACATGTCGGCAGACGGATCCTGGAGCGAGCAAGGGCCAAGGCGTCAGTTCGCGTTCGCATGAAGCCGGTCCTTGACTCACGGCCGGTTCGTGCGGCTCGGTCGCGTCACGACTCGACGCAGCGGGAGTAGGAGGGGAAGGGTGTTCTCGTGAGGTTGCCATTGTGAAGTAGCAGTGGTCGAAGTTGGAAAGGCGTGTTTACTTCAACAGCGAGAGGTCGTCTTGGGGCTATCGGTCTGCAAGTGACCTTGGTTGATATATAACGCTCTGAACCAGTTAGTGGCGTCGCGAGTTAGACCTGCGGAATCAACTTCGTGCTCTCGACGTATAGGCCTGACGCAACTAATATGAATCAGCTACCAAAAGGCATCTCCGCGCAAGGTGCCACCTGACAAAAACGACTTAGTCGACGACTTTGTGCTGCACGAGACGAGGTGGAAGACTGCGTATAGTCGCCTTCGTTGTCGCGTCACTCGCTTTCAATGCAATCACCGCCTCATTTCATCGCGGGCAAGGTATCTCTCGCCACACTACCGTTGAAAGCAACTAGATCGTGAAGCGATAAAGTCTACTCCTTTCTCCTCAACACGTCTGCCACGTCAACCAGTACCTCCGCACACCATGTCCACCCCACAAGGACGCACCCACACGCCGCCTTCCGCCACTGTCCCGGGTTCTGCGGATGCCGAGGCGTCAAAGCATCCCGCTGTGAGTCGAGAACGACATCTGGCGACGCGAGCTGACGTCTTGCTCCCTGGTCGACACCATCAGGATTATGGCGACGCAGAGATATCGGATTTCCGTCAAGTTCGAGATTTGCAGATCCTCCATGGCTTTCTCGCGATCTGTATGATACGAGATGTGAAGAAGAAGCGCAAGGTTCCCCTCGACAAGGTACGCCTCGTGTCGTCTGGCATGCTCAATCCACGCACTTTTACTCACTCCCGCGCTCTCGCAGCCCGTCAAGGAGATCGTCATATTTGTCCTCGATTTGGCCATCATCCTCACTTTGAAGACCGTATTGAATCATATCGAGCGCAAAACTCGCGCTACGAGAGTGACATTGGAGTGGTGCAGACCGGCTTCGCCGACAAATACATCTGTCGTCGCCAAGAGATCGCCGCCAGTCGAGGAACCGGCGACCACCACGTCGACCATGTCTCCACCACCTCGGGCGACAATGCAGCGGTTTACGACCAAGATATGCGGGAAAACGGCGACTGCGCGGGTGACGTGACAATCGAAAGTCGCCCGCGTGACACAGAACACCAGTGGGAAGCGCAAGCGTTTGGAGATTTCTTGATTTTGGTCGACACGAAGGACTATCCTGATAGCGAACACGCCGCATCTTCAGAAGCAGACTCTGCCGTCTGGATTGTCCAAAGCGCGGCTCTAGCAGCGCGTCGACCGCTCGACCCAATTATCGTACCCAAGGCGCAATACTATGCGGAACAAGAAGAGTGCTTCGATCGTGTGGTCAAGGATATCTGGACAAGGGATCCCGAGCATCCGATGTTTGAGCTTCCGCAAGAGGTGAGTTGCGCTTCAGCGATCTGGACATGCGACTGACCCGTCCCCGGTGCAGATGGGTATTCCGTCGTCTGATTTCGTGAGTCCTGCCGCCCGGCTTTCCGGCATGGGCTGATTTCGTCTGACAGTTCCCAGCGCGAGACGACGGCGTGACGCAAGTTGCTGCCTCGGTCAGTGGTCTCTCTCTTCAGAGCAGGGATTCATCTTCTGCGGAGAATGAGAAGAGGAGTAAACGAAGCAAGGAAGTTATCGACATGGCGCGCGACCGGGGAGTAGAGGAAAATATCGCTGAGGGCAAGGTATGCAATCCAGGCCTGCATGTCGACATGCTGCTTACGTGGAATTCGTTCTCTGCCGCAGTCGGTAACTATGCACGTTGTCGTCCCCGATGCCGAATACAAGGAAGACATCATGGCATCGCAGGATTGGATTCTCATGAAGCGAACGCCACGAACCTCACAGTCACAACGAGCGAGGAGCTCAGGAAGACTTCGCGCGATCGAATGCAAAGTTGCGCTTTTGGGGGCACAGAGGTGTCAACGGACCAGTCGTTTGGAATGGGTGTGGTCAGCTCCTCCTCGGGGGAGGACGGAGCTTTGCCTCGATTCGCCTTCTATTGATCGGTGTCGTGCCTACCATCACCGTCTGTGGCGTCGGCCTTTTGGCAATGCGCTTGAGATACATCGCCTCCTCCAGTGGTGCTGGGGATGTACGCGCTACATCACCTAGGCATATTATGTGTGTCACTTCTGGTTGTATCTGCACCCATGCGCATTGTATGCGGGTTGTGTACTTTTGTCTCGCACGGTGTGCAACGGCAAACGCTTTGCGACATGGTGCGGGAAAGTCGGCGCAGCTGTTATTGGCTGATCTGTTCAAGTCGGGCGAAGAGTAATCTGGCAGCCTGGCAAACCTCGCAGTCTCTACAACCTTGAGTCTCGAGTCGTGAGGTGTCGCGGGTTAGACCTGCGGAATCAACTTTGCACTCTCGACGTACAGACCTGACGCAACACATATGGATCAGCTACCGAGAAGCATCTGAGGCTAATCTGCCACACGACAAACACGAGTTAGCCGACGGGTTAGTGCTGCGCAGGACGAAGTGGAACACTGCATATATTCGCCTCTTCCCTGTCTGGTCATTTGTTTTCGATGCGATCACCGTCTCACTACTGTAAGTCGCGAACTCGAACGCCCCACCAACAGTCGACGCATATAGACCCAAAGAAGATGACTTTCTCCTTTACAGACGGACGCACATCTTCATCGTCTCTCACCATGTCAGCCGTACAAGGGGACCCCCACACGCCACCTTCCGCCACGTCACCGTCGTACGCAACGAGTGAGGTTTCAGAGGATCCACAAGTGAGTAAAGGACCCACTTGTTGGCGACGCAAACCGACACCTCGTTCTGTTGTCACCTTTCTAGGATACGTCTGCAGAGATGTTTGGGCAGAATGAAGTCCGACAATACAGGATCATGTTCGCTTTTGTCATGCTTCAGTTGATATTGGATTTGAAGACAAAGCTCGGGTACCCCATCGACAAGGTACGCCTCTATTCGTCCGACATATCTAATCGAGTATCTATATTGACTCACACGCTCACCCTTTCCTCAGCCTCTCAGGGAAATCGTGATCTTTTGTGACGACACGACTTCCACCGTGATGCTCTCGTACACACGGGAATACATCGGGCGCAAAGCTCACGCCGCAAAAGTCACACTGGTGGACTGCAAACCGGGCTTTGCCTACAAGTACATCTCTCGCCTCGAGGAGATCAACGCCAATCGCCAAACAGGCGACCATCACCACGCCGACGGTGGCGCGGCCTACGACAAAGAAGTCCGGGAAGCCATCGGCCCTCTGCGGGATTTCCCTGGCTGTGGCTGGGCGGGCGACGCGGCGATCGAAAGGTACCTCGGGGACACCGAGCATCAATGGGAAGCGCATAGGTTTGGGGACAACTTGATCTTGCTCGACACAAAGGAGTATCATGACGGTCTCGAACACGACGCGGACCTGAAGACTGTCCATGTCGCGACAAGCACAACCGTTGAAGAGCAAGAGACGCTCGACGCATATGCCGTACAGAAGGCTCGACAAGCGGAGGAAGAGGATGAGCTCTATGGTCTCGTCATCGAGGAAACCAGGGCGAAGAATCCCGAACATGTGGCGTTTGTGACTCTGCGAGCAGTGAGTGGTACTACAAGCAAGGGTCTGGCTATGGAACTGACGCATTGCCGTGGAGCAGCTTGGCATTCCGTCAACTGGCTTGGTAAGTCCCGCGGGCCGAATACAGAGAGAGGATTCCGGCACGAGCTGATTCCCTCGTGACAGATCGCGACAAAGGAAAAAGATGAGGCGCAAGTTTCTGCCACGATCAGCGGTCGTTTTTGGAAGAGGTCGGGTGAACCTATCCAAGAGGAAGAGCGAAGGAGCAAAAGAAGCAGAGAGATCATCGACCGGGCACAGAGTCGTCGAGAAAGGGAAAAGATTCCTGAAGACAAGGTACGTCGCATCAAACTTGCCTATCGACTCGTCGTTCATGTAGGATTGTCTCTCTCGCAGTTGGTCTGTGTCCACGTTATTGTGCCTGACGAGGAATTCAAGGCGGATGTCCAGGCAGAGGAGAACGCGATTCTCAGTGAAGTGAACGCGACAAAGCTCACGGTCACCACCAGCGACGAGGAACTCCACAAGAAGTCGCCAGACTGGGCGTTCAAAGACGCTTTCGACGACGAGTCCGAGGACGGATTTTTGCCCCGAATCGCCTTGTATTGATCGGATCATCTCCTGGTATGCCTGTCTGTGTTATCAGTTTTGTCGCATAGTGCCGCAAATACCCGCTGCTCGTAGAGGTGGTTGGCATGCGGTGTAACCTTGCGTTGTATTCACGCCTTTTATGCGTGTCATGCGTAGTTGTATCCGAAAATATGCAAATTGTATGCGGATAGTGCCTTCTTCTCTGGCCCGGCTTGCATGCGATGACGCTCCTCTGAACGTTGCAGGAGGGGCTGCGCGGCTGGTATCGGAAGATCTGCCCAAGTCCGGCGGAGGATAGCGGCGGAGAGTAAGACTAGAGCCTAGGAAACCTTGCAACCTATGCAGCATGGAAGCTTGAAATTCAAGTCCAGAAGTCTGGCTCTAACGCGGTTCATCAACCCAGTCGTCAACCACGCCGCACTGCTGAACGAGATATATAGCCCATGAATAGGCGACGACTACGTGCTTCACAGGTAGAGTTGCACATTCGCCTCTTTCTCGCACTACCCTCGTTCTCGCAGGAATTACCGTCTCGTCGTGGCGAAGCCGGAGCGACTCGTCCACCGGACCGAGACGAAACTGAATGCTCCGCGATATGCCTCGCCAAGCCATCAATGAGCGGTATCCCCAATCGTTGCATTTCATCCAGCCATACATAATACACTCCCATCCCCCAGCTAAACAATCCTCCGCACTAGTTGTTCGTCGGCACCTGCATCAACATGCCCGCGTTACCTGCTGGAAGGTACGTAACGTTCCTCGATCCCGCCAACGAAGTAGCTACTCAAATCCATTAGCGCCATACACTGACCTCGAATGGATCGTAGGACGTACCGATATCCTTGCTCGCTTCGATGCGTCGGAACTGGACGAACGCTTCGCCGGCACGGTTCAGCGCCTTGGAGATGGTCGCGGCGGCCTCGGCTTCGCCTTCGGCGCGGATGACGGCGGCTTGACGTTCTTGCTCGGCCTAGGGGGCGTCATAGGTTAGCGATGGATGGTGCAGGGAGAGGTCCGAGGCAAGGGCTCCGCGAACGAATGCGCCGCCGCGTCTGCCTTGGTGCCGTCCCTATTCGATGGGATGGGTGACTCACCTTTTCAACGACAAACTTGGCTCGCTCGGCGTCCTGCTGCGCGATCTGCTTTTGCTCGACGGCGGTGGTGAATTCTTTACCGAAGCTGAAACGAGGGAACACGTTAGGCATGACAGTGTGTCGAGTCACGGCACGCTCACGTCATGTGGGTCTGCAAAAGGCGTCAGTAAAATCACTCCGCGACGAGACGGCCGACTCACAATGCTAACGTCCTCCAACAAGATGTTAAACTCCCTCGCGCGCTGCATCAGATCCGCCCTGATCCGCGCGCTGACGACCTCGCGCTGGGTGATCAACTCGGCCGCATCAAACTGCGCCACGGTCGCCTTCAACACCTCGTTCCCGATACTCGGCAGCACACGCTCGTCGTAGTCGAGCCCGAGGTTCTGGTAAATCTTGGGCAGGACCGCCACGTCCGGTCGGGACATGACACGCAGCGTCAGGGAGACCATCTGCATATCCTTGCTTCCCGTCGTGGTGGAGATGTTGCGCGGCTTGATCCGGACGTCGTACAGGATCGCGCGTTGCAGGCCGGGGACGAGGAAGTGCGTGCCCTCGCCCGTGGCTTCGCCCTTGACGCCGGAGAAGCGGTCGAACATGACCGCGCGGTAGCCGCCGGGGACGTCGTAGATGGAGGATTGGAGGACGGCGGCGCCGAGTGCGAGGGGGACTGCGGGGTGATAGAGCAGAGCGAGGAACGAGACGTCGGAGGAAAGACAGAGTTGCACGAAAAAGGCACCGTCAGCGCTCAGTCCCCTCGCCTCGTCCGCAACATACCAGCGAACCGCCCAAGTGTGCTTCCAAGACCGGCCATATTTCTCGTCTCTTTGTTCTGATTCTTGTTGTGGAGAATATCTGAACACCAACTATCACCACCGACGCCTCGATAAACCCACCGCTAGAGGCGAGGCGATCGACCGCCGGCAGAGGCTGACGAATTCACGCCGGGTGCGCCCGGGACTGGCAGGGAGGCGCTTCTAGCTAAGCGCAGATGAGGACAAGGTGGTGGTGGGGTCGAGCTGTAGGGTTCTATGCATGGGCAGACTTGGCCGGACGAGGGTATCCGAGACGTGGTTCTACAGGATCTGCCAGGCCCCGTTGATTGTGTGTAGCGCAACGTCATGCCAGATATGTGCACGTCGCAGAAGGTCGAGGATCGGGACGTCTCGACAGGATCCCAGCGTCTTTTAGGAAGAACACACGGTCATATTCTATAGGCATTGCGCGCGGGTATCTGTCCTTTACATCTATTCACTTCCTTTTCCTACCGCTCTTGATGTCTAGCAACCACGACGTGACCACTTCTTCGGGTTCCTCGTGCGACTTAACACGTCCAATGCTCCGTCTGGTTCTGCGGCTCCCCGACATACCTGCAGGCGACATCAGCTAACTCTACCAAATACCACAACAAACTCACTCATAAGCGCACCCGGCATCGACCCCTACCACGCCCTATCAGCACTTGCCCCGACGCACAGAAGGAAACGAGGAAGAACGCACCGAGACAAGTATCCATCCCGACCAACTCGTACCCGGCCGTCCGTAGTGCATCAACAGCATAAGGCGCCACCTGTATCGCGCCTACGCGCACCCTCAGGTCTCTTGCTGTCCAGAGGGCGAAAAGGGAACTTACTCGTTTCGTGCACGGAATGCGCCAAGACGATGTGCGGCGAGGGAAAGGTGCCGGCGACGTGGTCGATCGTTCCGCATTGGGCGGAGACGGAGGCGCCTGCCGTTCGAGCGGGTCAGCGTATAGCCGTGGTATAGTAGGAGGGACGTACCTTTTCCGTCTTCGACGTCCGTGTCCCAGAGGACCATGGAGGTGTAGTTCCGCGCGGACAGGGCGGAGAGGAGGAGGTCGTTCCACTCTCCGTATGGCGGGCGGAAGAGTTTCGGTTTCTGGGGAGAGGTTAGGTTTCATTGCTGTGAGGAGGTGAGGAACGTACGACGCCCAGAATACGGATGAACGCCCGTTCTACGCGTTCCAGCTCGTCGTTACTGCCGCGCGTATCAGCCATCGTCGCAACGAGACAAGGGAAGAACTCACATCTCATCCCAGGACAGCGTATCCATATGCTTATGACTCCACCCATGAGACCCCAACGTATGCCCGGCATCATACAGCGCACGTATCGCATCCACATGGTTGTAGATGCAATCGAAATCTACCAAACCATCAGCAGGGCCGTCGCAACGGCAGGAGAAGGACGTACTGTCCCCATTCAAGAAAAACGTCGCCTTGGAATCATTCCCAAACGTGTCCGCTATTGAAGCCTCGTACGTGAGGAACATGCCATCGTCGTACGTGAGCGCGACCTGGCCTTCTTCACGGCAGTTGCGGACGACCTGGCATTCGTTTCCGCCGGGTCGGTTGTGCGGGAGGGAGCAGTTCCGGTGGAGCGGGGATTTGTGCAGCGTGCCGGCGTATCGGGTCGTGTTGACGACGTCGAAGCGATGGAAGGGAGAGGCGGAGGTGAGGAGCGGGGTCAGGAGGGATGTGAGGATGGCGAGGTGAAAGGTGTTGCTGAACATGTTGCGTTATTTAGACTTGTGCTGTCAGCGTTGGGCGAGTGTCGAGACCCTGGGGAATGTTCGTTCGTGCTGCTCGCTGGAACCTTATATAGCAGCTACCAGCGAGTCCACGGATACGTCAGGTGACTGCATCTGTGAACCGACAAGTGAGATGACATGACGAGCGACGCACCCACCATTCCCAACCAACCTTCTTTAACATCCGAATCCGTTCCCAGGACCGGGTCGACCCGTTCATTGTCCACCCTCCAGCCGGCCAATGCGAAAGCGAGATATTGCTTGAACATCCTTGGCTCTACAGGCGGCTGAGCCGTCGAGGGGCGCTGACACGGTCGACCTCGAGATTGAAGCGATTCGTCGTAGTCTTGAGAGTGTTCAGGTAAGCAGCGAAGGGACTTCATTCTGCCAAGTAGGATTCAATGTAAGCGATGCCTTGATATTGCAGACAAATGAAGCGTCGACTTACGGCCACAAGAGGCTTCGATTCGAGTATCAAGGTAAGCACTGAAGCGTCTTCATGTCCTGCCAAGTAGGGGATCCAATGTCATCAATCCATTGATATATTCATGTTGTGTTACGAATCCTTCGAAGGCCAATGTCGGGATAGCCGTGTCATGCTTCATGAATGAGAGAACGCTGACGCAACGGTGAATGTCAGCGGTCTCGAGGTCGAAACGCCATGGTTGGCGTGCGCGTATTCTTGGCCTGGTGACATTGGTCTGCGGTATTGGGCAAGTCAATGTCGACCGGGGGCCAGGATCAAGCTGACGTGGGCCAGGTTGTCATCCAATATTCAATGTCAGAGGAACTGGGTGAGCAAGACTTGCTTGGAGATTTTGAAGAGATCTGATGACGAATTGACGAATGAAGAGCGGATCCGAATGGGAGTACAGCGCGATAAGCTGTACTTACGAGGAAGCGGTCCTTGAACGCCACTCTTTCAGCACGTTTCATGCTCTGCAAAGCAGGATTTCCGCACCTCGACACTCCTCAACTTCAGAGATCTCGCACGATACCCGCGACAACCTTGCGGAGTCGCTCTCGGTCTGCTTGCCTGCGTCGTTCCGATCAACGCATATCGAAAGACGACAAAGAAGCAAGCCTGCAGGCCATAATCCATATTCGCATAGCTTGAGCCGGGCTTCAAAGCTTCATATCATACCCCAGGCGCATCTGAAGCTACCTGTTGTGAATAGGTTTCCTCTACAGAACGACATGCATACAGGGAGAGTAATTGCGAGACTGGGACGATCTTGCAGGTGTGTCGTCCGGTGAGTCCGTTTACTTCGAGATGATACCGACGCCTACTTATAGTCTTGGCCGAGGCAGGCCTTGTGGAAAATCAGACACGACGGCGAGTCAAGGCCGCGGTGCCATCTACGTAAGTTGCATCGTAAGGTGATCCTGCAGTCTGTCCCTCACGCTTGACGGAATGAGCAGAGAGCCGGGCTGCGTACATGGGTCTCGAACACGCCAGGAAAGCAGCGGAAGGTGGCTACCTATGAGTGTATTTCCCATAAGGGCGATTCGACCGGGTGATCGCATGCAAGACGATGGCAGAGTCACGCAAGCATTGTTTCCGATCCTCGTCCCCTGCGCTCTGAAACGGAATACCTTTCTCGTCGCTTCAGACAACACGATTTTTACAAGGACGAATACCATATGGCTAGCTAGTAGGCGGACAATGCACAATTATGCTACGTATTATAACGAGATTCTCACGACCGATTATAGGCCTCTCCCGCCTTCTCTTCCTCTCCTGCACAACTAACACTGCCAAACCCCCTGCTGCGGCTCCCCGACCCACGTATAAGGCCAGGACCCCTGGTTCCCCAAACACGTATCAACGGAAACCAAGTCCAACCCCTTGCCCTTCAACAACCCGATCCCGTACGGCACCACGTCATCCGCCGTCGACGCGTACACGCTGTGCCCGAGGATAATGTCGCCGCCGCCCGAGCCGTTGTAGACGTCCTTGGATTGGGAGACGGGCGCGAGCGATCCGTCGCCGGTGTCTTGGTCCCAGATGACGCAGTGGGTGTAGCCTCGAACGGCGAGCGCTTGGAGCAGGAGGTCGTTGTACTGGTGGCGGGGTTAGTACGGTCTTGGAAAGGAGACGAGGTGGCTTACTGCTCCGTAGGGAGGTCGGAAGAGCCGGGGTTTCTGTATGAGGGTCAGCGTTCGCTCAGCACATGTTCCTTGGGACGTACTAGACCGAGGATTCGGGTGAACGCTTCCTCGACACGCCAGAGTTCGTCATGGCTGTGAACGGAGCGTGAGCTTGGAATCATGACAAGACGCAATGAGCCTACATTTGGTCCCATGTCTATGACGACGAGAAAGGTCAGGATACATTCATAGCCTACAGGCTCGTGGACTACTCACGAGCGTGGTCATGTCCTTGTGGGACCATCCGTGGGATCCAAGGGTATGTCCAGCGGCGTGCAGCGCTCGTATCTCGTCAACGTGGTTGTAGATACAGTCCCAATCTGCCAACCCAAAATCAGCATGTTTGTCAGAAGGGGAAGGAGGTTACTCACTGTTCCCGTTCAAGAAAAAGGTCCCCTTGGATCCCGAATCGGACAGGCGATTGGCGATGTCTTGTTCGTACTGGTACGGCCCGTCGTCGAACGTCAGGGCGACTTGGTTCTGGTTGACGCATCGCTCGACGACGGACACATCGCGCTTCTGCAGATGCGCTGGGGCGGCGGAGACGAGCATGGAGAGCGCCAGGGCGGTGATGGTGGTTGTGGCGAGTTTGCTGAACATGTTGGTGGTTGATAGTGATTATATTGCGCGATACTGATGAATCCCAAGAGTGGGTGCTTGGAGCTCGAGCATGTCGAGTTATATAGCCATCTGGGCTGTCCCGGGGCGATGCAGACGGGTTGACTTGCAACGCCAGGCGAAGATCCCCACTTCACCGCCTCGTTCCTAGACGAATAGGGTAAGCCGGCCAGCCTCAGCAGCTGCTATAGCCCTGGTTACCCATTCGTCAGCTGTGCGTACTAGTTGAGGAACTCTGTAAGCCGCCCACTCGCTTTCGGGCGTCGAGTCGGGCGGCCTGGCTGATCCACCGCTCTAACGTGAGCGCCATTGACGAGTCGCGCCGATCCGAGATTCGCAACAAGGCGGTACCGGGGAGCACTCTGGGAGGGGGACTTACTCGGCGCACCCTCCTCACCTGACCTGAGCCTCATGGGCTCTGAGATCTCATGTCGAGAGACGTCAAGTCACCGGTTTATCATCCTCCCGAAATAGAGCATAGCGGTGTAGCTGTATCCAGTCGCGCCAACTCGGTAGCCTAGACGGAACGCTCGTGTCTCGGATACGTCATGCTGTGTTCGCGTCGAAGATGGAGCATTGTTGGTTGGCCATGAGATCCCCATGTGAGGTAATGATTGCAAAGCTGGTTGCGAGCGTCTTGTATCGGCGAGGAGACCGGCCGGCACAGGCTCGTTGTGTGTCGGTATAGAAACGCGGACCAGCCGGGTTTAGAACCGTCCGCAAAGCTGTCTGCAAGTCATTTCCTCTTTGTCAGTTCCGACAGAGTGCCTGGTCACTCGCCAGTGTAGTTGGCTGCTTTATCAAACACCTACCAGGAATAAGGGCCGATGAGAGGACAGGTAGCTGCTCTAGTCCAGATGACCACTCGAAGCGTATCGTAAAGTTAAGATAGCTGTAAAGATATGCCAGACGCGTCGAGCGATCTGGGCACCCAGCGGGCGCTGACGGCCAAGATGACTGTAGTTGTCCTCTTCGGTCTATCTCACTGCCACTCTCTGCCCAGATCCGTCAATATCCCTTCGCTCTTGGCACCGGTATGGAGTCGCTAGCTAAGTTGCTACGCCCCCATATTCTGCATGCTAGATAGACCGAGATGCCCGGCGGGATAGATATGACTGTGTGAACGTTACGACGAATGGGGTTGATTGATACATGTGCAAGTCACGCATTACAAATGGTACCCTATTCGATGCCTACAACCGAAGCCCCTCGAGTGCCGCAGACGGAGTAGAAAGATGCTGAAAACACAGATAAGATGCAAGGCGAGAAGTCGAAAGGTCCGCCAGCGATAGATTATGATTGGTGTGATTATGATGGTCCTAGTTGGTGCGAGATAGCGTAGGCGATCAAGGGTAACCCCGATTATAAGAATAGTTGATTATGAAGCAAAGCGCGACTGGGCAACCTAGCATTGCCAGTTGCCTTGCTGCGGCCCTGTGGTCCATCTGCAATACGACAGTCAACATCGTCTCATTTGCCAGGTCCTCGGACAGACACTTACCGATAAGGCCATTCACCTTGAGAGCCTGCAGATGATCAATCATGAGCGCCCGCAGGTGGTAGGCGGACCGAGGGACTCACCCATGCACGTGTCGACCGAAACGAGCTGGTAGCCCCGGTTGCGCAACCTATCCACGGCGTAGGGCGTGACGTCGAACGCGCCTACAAAGTCAGATCAGCGTCAACACCGTTAAGCAGTGCCCGGGACAGTGCAGAACGTACTGGTCGTGTGGACGCTATGCGCCAGCACCAGATGCGTGTTCGGGTACGAATTGGCAATGTAGTCGTATGTGCCTTTTTGGGATGCGGCGGAGGCGCCTATGACGGAAGCGCAGTGAGGTCAGGCGGCGCGAAAGGAAAGGGGGTGGGCATACCGTTTCCGTCGTTCGTGTCATCGCCTATCGGAATGGTTAGCGACAGGCTGTGGGCAGTGAATGGGACGTACTCCATAGGAACATCTTCTTGTATCCTCGGTTCTCGAGCGCGGAGAGCAAGAGGTTGTTGTACTTGCCGTAAGGAGGCCTGAAGTAGATTGGGCGCTGCAGGTACGGGTTAGATGGAACTTTGCGAGATGTGCCGAAACCCACCTTGCCGAGGATCCGTTCGAATGCCTGTTCCACGCGCCACAATTCGTCGTGGCTAGGAGGTTCGTCAGCTCTTGATGACCACCGTGATCAGGTTAGCCTACATCTGGTCCCAGGACTGGAAGGCGAACGATGAGCGGCTGGACGAAGAGGCGCAGAGGGGAACCTACCAATGTCGTCATGTCTTTGTGTGACCAACTGTGACTTGCGAGTGTGTGGCCTTGCTGGTCTAGCGCTCGACTGGGAGCCAGATCAGTACATTGTACGGAGGAAAGAATGGGACGCACAGGATGGATTTCGCTTGGTCCGAGTAGATGCAGCCCCAGTCTATCAGATCATTTTCAGTCCACGTAGAAGAAATGCAACATGGGAGGCGACTTGCTGTTTCCGTTCACGAAAAAGGTCGCCTTGGAGTTTCCGAGCGTTCGTGCGATATCATCCTCGTACTGGAAGATCCCGTCTGCCGAGGAGGTCAGACTCGGACGGGTTGCGAAGCGTGTGGCTTACCGTCAAACGTGAGTGCAACTTGCCCGCTGTTGACACAGTTTCGAACGATCTGGACGGGAGCGCGTTTCTCCAGGCTCGCGCCGTCGGAGAGGGGCGTCGGGGCGGCCGCGATGAGCGGTAGAGAGAGGGCGGTCAAGGCGATTGTGAGGTAGCTGAAGAACATGGTGAGCTCTGTCGATGCGGTGGGGGAGAGCAGGGGAGGCTTACCTGAGGGCTATATACTGTCCCGCCCGGACCCTGACGAGGTATCGCCATCATGTTTGGCGTCAGCTGACACAGCCGGTGTAGCAATGATATCCACGCCAAGTCCATACCGACAAGTACGCACTGCCCTTGCGAATCCAGGATCTGTATTGGACGTGCACCACACGTCGGACCGCTTCAGGGCATGGAAGTGCCGTCTCTTGGTTTGAATCCGTTGCACAGCGTTCTCACCACTAGAGCTGCCACCAGAACCGCCAAGTACAGGTTGCCATTATTTATGGAGTAGCTACGGACTGGTCGCTGGGTCAGTCATCTCTCGTCACCTGTGTCTCGGCTGATCAGCTGCAAAAATGGCCCGCCTGTTCCCGCAGACACAGCCTGCACATGGCGTAAATGAGATCACATGAGGAGTGCAGTTCTCAGAGCTGTTCTCAGGAATGCAATTTGGACAACATACACCTCGGTATACCCTGGAGAACCATACTATACACTGTACGCGGGCTCGTCTGGCTTCAAGTCCCTCTTCCAGCCAGAGCGACCATAAATACACGTGTACCTAGGTCGGCGTAGCTTTCCGCCTAACTCCGTGAGTTTCAGGTTGATCCCTGTACCCTATCCGATCCCTCCGAAAGTAACATCGCCTCGTCGTCTGTCACCTGTCATGGCACCGCTCAGTATCACTAGCTGATAAGCAAGGGATTCGAGACAAGACAAGCGTATGTCATCCACCAGTAGCTGTGCATCGCCTCCCGCCGGCTAAGGCCTTGCGAGATCCAGGGCGGGAGCAGTTTGCACCGAGACCGTGGGACTCGTCATCGGGTCTCGGTCGCGACTGAGATGGCCCCAGGGGCTACGCTTGGCTGCGTCATGCGATTCGGGGTTGCCGACGACGCGTCTCTCGTTGTAAAGATGCTGGCAGCCTCGAGATGCCTGCACCGACCTTTTACTCAGCGGTCTCGTCGCAGTCGAACCTGCATGCCATGTATCCGAATACAACTGATCATCGTGTCTTGTACAACCAACGCGTGCAACCCTCACAAGCAGCGACTGTTCATCGCCTCCATATCCTCTCCGCCGCGTCCTTGACGCCCATCGCGAAATCCACCACGGCCTTCCGTCCCCCCTCCTCCGCCAACGCACCAAACCTCAACCGCCTCCGCAGCGCCGCGCGAGCGGCGGTGAAGACGCACACACAAACGAGCACAAAGCTGACGTCCACCACGGCGCGCCGGACCGTGTTGAGTAGTCGGAACAGCAGCGGCAGGACCCAGCCGCGGGGTTTACGTTCGACGAGCGGGGAGAGGAGGCCCATTGCGCGGAGGAGGGATGTCCATGGATTGGAGGAGGGCGGGCGGAGCGCTTGCGCGTGCAGGTGTTCCAGGACGGAGAGGCGTTCGTGCAGTGCCGTCAGGGAAACGTGGATCGCGTGGATCGACTCGGAGAGGGCGGGCGGCGCCGGCGTTCGGTCTAGTGTTTGCAGTGGCGTGCCCAGCGTTCGTTGCGGCACGAATGCCGACGCATCCGGAGGCGTGGGCGTGTATAGATGCGATGCCAGGTGCGGGGTGTACGAGGTGTGTAGGATCCGCCGCGGGCCGTCTATCGCGGGATGACGAGCCCTTTCCGCGGAAGGGGTTGCCCCGATCTCGGGCGAGAGCGAGGCTAGAGCGGCAGTGCGTTCTCCGAGACGTGGTAGCGTGATTCCGGCTTCCGGAACCGCGACGGATACCTGCCCATGGGAGATCAGCGTTGTGGAACAGGTTGGCCGCGAGGAGAGACATACCTCCTCCATGGGCGGCGGCGACCCGCGCCGGGAATACGTAAACGCGTCGTCCCCGACCCGAATCCCATCTTCCCCGGCCATCAGCGGCGCGTCCTTCAGGTGGGGGACGATATCCGCGCTCGCGATCGATTCCCGGGACGAGAGGAACGACGCGGATTCGGCGTCCGATTCGGATTCGGACCCCGAGATGGAACCGGCAACCGAAGGGGAATCATTCGTCCCGGATCCGTCGGAGACCGATTGCGTGGTCGACGCGGAGTGGGATTCCGGAGAGCCGAGGAGCGGGACGGCGTCGTCCGTGCGGCGGCGGGTGGCGAGTGCGTCGCGCAGCCGCGCGAGTGTTTGCAGAGCGGGGGTTCCGGACGGGTGGCGTTTGGTGAGGCTGAGAACAAGGTGGATGTATGCTTCCTAGATCAACCGGTCAGTCAGTTGTCATGGTTCATGAATGCAGTTGTGCTGCGCGTTGCGGATCGTTGCAAGAGGATGATGTCTTGCGCGGATGAGCGGCACGATGTTTGCAAGGAGGAGCTCTGCGTCATCCCTTTCTCCCAGCGTGTCTCCCCGTCCGACGGCTCTTTCAGCCTCTCATCCCTCTTCGACACCTGTCGTTCTTGCGTCCTCGGACGCCTTGAAGACCCACGCATAGGCCCGTATGCGCTTGGCTCCACTCGACACGACAGCACCCCATTCCGATCTAGCTTTCCTCATACACCATCATCCGAAACGTAAACCCTGAAACGCACCTTGGCCTCATCCCGCGTCATCCCGCGCCTCGACTGCCATTCCCTCAACAAAACTTTTCTCCCCACCCAGCTGCCCTCTTGCGGCAGAGCAGCCTCGGCCGTCGTGGCGTCGCCGTGCGTCGCTTGTTGCTCGAGCGCCCAGAGCGTCACGCGTGCACGTGTGGTCAGGTGTGAAGGCGTGGTGTGGGTGGCGAGGTGGAATGCGGTGTCCCTGGGCTGTGTCAGCGTGGAAGAGGGGGACGAGGGAGAACGTACAGGTCTGACATTGTTTGCGGTATGAAGGAAAGAGAATAGAGAAGAGGGAGAGGGAAATCACGACAAGTCATGCTTGAACGCGTTTCGATCGCCGGCGCGGATCAAGTGAGTAGCCGGGTCTCGCCATATCCACATTCTATGTTTCCTCTTCCTGTGCATTTTGACCACCACCAGGATGGCCGATCTTTCCATCACACACGACCCGTGGCGCGCCGACGTCCCTCCGCCGCCAATATACGAGGTGGATGTGCCGACGAGCCCGCGCAAGGGCAAGCAGCGGCAGCGGGAAGACGAGGATGCGCAGGAAGAGAAGGAGCGCGGCGTTTGGGCACGGTTAGGTACCATGGAACGGTTAAGTGTGTTGAGTCGGGTCGTGGATAGTAGTAACGGACGAGATAAAGTCCTGTGAGCCGTCCTTTCCCTCTCGTCCGACATCGGCTCACTCCGTTCGCAGGAAAACATGTCAATACGCCGCCAAGGCGTACACGTTTCTGTTCGTGTTGATACAGAGGTCGTTGATGATGCGGCTGGATGGCAAGGGGGACAAAGCGGAGCATGTACGCAGGCTGGATAGCGCCGCGGGGAGTTTGAGTCTGGCGAGGTGCGTTTGCAGACGTTCGCGATTTTACAAAGCCGAGGGACTGATCGCTGCATCTCCTTCATCTCTCTCATCGTCTTCACCGCCCTTCCTAATGCTCTATCAACGTCGGCTTGGCCTCGCCCCACCCTCTAGAAAATGCCTCCGCCTATTCGGCCCCATCCCACACCTAAACGCCCTCATCCAACCGACACCGCTCCCAGCCTCCGCATTCTTCAACACGATCCTCGCCCTGCTCACCGCGTGCGCAGACGACGTCTTCTGCCTCTCCCGGCTCGGGCTCGTCTCGAAACGGACAGGCGGATGGGCGGACAAGTGGGCCAAGTACGTCCCCCCCCCCTCACCTTCCCCCGAGTGCATGCTGATACGGGAACGGGAAGCCGGTTTTGGTTTGTAAAGTCCGTGATGGAGTTGATGAAGCTGCACCTCCGGCGCGTCGTCCTGCGCGCGCTGTTCCCCTCCATTGGTCGGCGGAGGGTGAGCCCCGAGGAGGACGTGGATTCGTGGGAACGCGACCGGCAGGAACTGTGGACGGCGCGCAAGTTGCTGTGTGATGTCGTTTTCTCCGGTACGTCTTTCCTTTTAAGGTTTGCAGGTGGGTGCTGATGCGCGCGGGTCAGGGTACAACGTGTTCAAGATCCAGCGGTTCCGCGAGCCGGTGCAGATCGTGACGGGCCTCGCGGCCGGGTTGATCAGGTATGTCTCTCTTCTCTTGTTCAGAGTATCTGGCTGACAAGGGGGACAGCACGTCGCAGTTGTTCAGGAAGGAAGAGGTGAGGCTGTTCAAGGCGCTGTAGAGGGCGGGTGGTTGTATCAGGGTATAGAGCATACATTGCATTCTGGGCTGCGCCGGTTGCGCGGCGGAGGATTGTCGGCCCGGCTACTACGAGTCTTGTAGTGAGCGTAAGCTGTGCCCCTCCATATTTGAAAGCCGTCAGACATCCTCGGCCAGACATGATCACCGGAATGTGTTCGAGAGGAGACCGTCAACCCGACGACCAGGATACACAAGCGGACAACTCGAATCGCGTCCGCCGAGGGCTGGCCGACGGATCTCGAGACGACGGCTCCGCGAATACGTTGTGGGAACTCGCCTGTGCGCCTGTCGTGTACAACATATGATTATCGCTGGCGTGGCGATCCGCCGGTAACGGATACAGCGCGGCAACATTTCGAGGGCTGCGCCTAAAGCTACTATACAACACATCCCGATCTCTTGATAGCCTGGATCGAGGCGACTTTACTTCTTGTGCCTTCCTTTCCCTTCGTGTTCCCTGACGTGATTGGTGACTTGTGATATCGCCGAGTGCCCCTCGCCGGCGTTTCGGACGTCAATTGACAACTACCAGCCTTCCCCGCGCCGATCTTTTGCGCTCAACCTCCGCCTCCTTTATCGAACAAGCAAACCAACGACGACTCCAATCACCAGTCGACGTATCGGATTTTCTTCCTCTTTCGCAGCGATCGACCGCCCTCGTAGGCCGCGTCATCCGCATCGTTCTGCGACGTGGGCGAGTCGACAGTAACGACTATGCCGTCCGACGCGTACGGCTGAGCAGGTTTCTCGAGCGGAAACTGCGGATACATGCGGACGCCTTGGCCGTCGGACGTCGCCCAGGGGTCCTACAAGCTATCAGCCCGGATCAGGGGCGAGAAACGACAACTTACCGTGAAGAACGCGCACCTTGTCGCATGCTCGTAGAACATCGACAGCGTGTACCTCTTGCCATTCGCAGAAGCCTCCGCATGCGACTTTCCGTGGCTGCCTGTAGCCATGCCTTTTTCGACGTCTTTCGTGACATGGCACCAGCACGAAAAGCGAGTCGCATCGTACGAGGCAATGACCATTTCGTTCCGGAGGTGTGCGAAGAATGGCTCGCCGGCGAGGGAGGTATCGATGGGCGGAAGGTAGGCCGAGTAGTGGGCGATGGGCAACGGTGCAGGACTGGATCGCGTTGCAGTCGAGCTCGACGTCTTTCGCTTCGTTGCAGTCGTCGGCGTGCTGATGCGCTCCGTGGGATTCGCCAACGGGAAATGGGGAAACAAGCGCAGGCCCGCGTCATCCGTCGCCCAGGGATTCTGCGCCGCATCAGCACGGACCGCGGCAAACAGGGAGACGCGTACCTGTACGAACGCGCATGTCCGCGCATGCTCGTAGAACTTGGAGACCCGGTACCTTCCGCCTTCCATTCCGTCCGTTACCCCTCCATCCGCATGCGACTTGCTATGCTTTCCCGGAATCCCTTTTTCGACGTCCTTTGCGAGATGGCACCAGCACGTGTACCGCGTGTCGCCGAGGTTGGCGATGATTTGCGCGTCCCGGAGGTGGATGAAAAAGTCTTTGCCTTTTTTTTGATCCGTCGATGGCGGGCAGGTGGGGCGAATAGCGAGGGATGGTGAAGCGAGTGATGACGTAGGGCAGGATGGTCTTTGCAGGGACTTTTGGTGCGACACGGGCTGCGGGCGATCTCGAAGCGGTCGGTGCAGCGTCCGCGAGCGGTCGAGAGGGGTCCTGCAGCGGAAATTGGGGAAACAAGCGTTCGCCCGCATTCGTTGCCCAGGGGTCCTACAAATGATCAGCGCACGCGAAAGAGACTGCGAATCCGCGCACCTTGTAGAAATCGCACTTTGCCGCATGCTGAAACCACCGGCCGACGCGGAACGGCTTATCATTCCCGGACCCAATATGCTGAATGCTCAACGACGCCACACTTCCCTTGGCGCTCTTTGCGACATGACACCAGCAGGAGAAGCGTTTGTCGTCGTACCCCGGGATGATACGCTTGTCCTGGAGATCGGCGTAGAATTCTTCGTTCAGGATTGTGCGGTCGATAGGAGGCAGGCCGGGGTGGTAGTCGGGGAGAGGAGTGGTAGCGAGGATTCGTGTCGAGGACTGGACTTGACGGGTAGGTCGTCGAGGCTCGGGAGAAGCGTGGAAGGACTCGAGAGAGCCCTGGAAGGATGGTGATTCGGAAAGGAGTTGAGGGCTGCTTGCTACCGTCGGGCTTTGCTGTTGCCGACTTGAGTCGTCGTGCATTCCGCCTTGGCAACGACTCACCATCACACGTCCTTCATCTTCATTCCCCTCCTTGAATCGCTTCAACTCCGCTTCAACTTGCATCAACCGATCCACCAAGACCCGATTCATGGTCTGCAACTGCTGTACTTCTCGCGACGTGATCCGCGACGCTTGCGCGACCAGTTCCCGAGGCAGGGAGAACTCGGAGGAAGTTGTCGGGGCGGACATGGCGGTGATCCGGCCTGTCAGGGAACCGATCAGCGTCGGAGAGGGAGATGTGGGGAGACTTGCCGGAAGGTCGAAAGGGGTGGATAGTAAAGACGATCTTTCGCGGTGGTCGATGACTTGACGATGTCCTAGAGATGCGACAAGTCACGAAGCCACGGGTCTCTCGACGACGATTCCACCGTTATATCCGATGGTCTGAGGAGAGAAGCAAAGGGGAGACCATACCTGATGCGTTTCTACTCGAAACGGCAATATGCCATCAATCCGGAGTCGGCTTCCATCACCGTCTCTTTCCCCTTGTGTGCCAAAGATGCATCCGAGACATTCTGAAACGCGAGGGTGCGCTTCTATTTGCGCTCACATGTGCTTGTGTCCGTTCAGTTGCGGGCCACTCGGTCGGCTCAGTGCATTCCTGACGACGCGTTTCTTCCCCTGGCTTCGGGTTGCAATTGAAAGGATGCAGATGCCCCTGTTTCGCCCTCGTGGCATCCTTTGTACCGCCAAACGCGATACAAGGGCGTTACGTCCAGTATAAGACCGTCTGGTATACGCTGGGATGACAGAGTGCCATAGAAAAGGTGCACATGTACGACACCCATATCCCTCCTCGATATCCCGATACGAATACCAACACAGTCGCTACCAATGAAACCAGCAACAGCATACAACCTCATCTTCTTCACCTGGCCCATCCTGGCGGCTTTCCTCCTCCTGTTCACCTTTATCACGGGTCCAGGGACGAAATTCTGGCTCGTGAGTGTGCAGACCAAGGCGTATGGGCTTGTCAAGGTCGGCGCGTTGGGCATCTGTGCGGACGATGTGTAGGTCCTTGCGGTGATCTGGGATTCGAGGCTGATCATGGTGGTAGTTGCTCGGCCGGAGGATTAGGCTACGATGCAGGCAACAAGCTTGGCACGATCATTCCACGCTTCTCGGGCGCAGCTGTCTTTCACCTCATCAGTGAGCGACATGTCAAACCGTGTCTACGCAGAACCTGATTCCTTCGTGTAGCATTCTTTGTCATACTCATCTCTATCGGCTGTCATATCTACATCCTCCCTCGGCTTCACGATATCCGAGAAACACTCCTCGCAAAAGCCTTGTGGATCGCTCCGGCATTCTGCGCGCTGCTCCTCGGGATATGCATCGTCGTGGATTTCGCCCTGCTCGGTCAACTGTCGTCAGATCCCGTTGTAGCGGAAGCGACACAGGCTGAGCGCGGAAGAGTCGCGAGCTCTCCCGTAAGTCCAGGGGGCGCTCTATTCCTGTAAGCTCCCACTTGTCCCTTTCGACCGACCCTGACGCTCCGAAAGCCCGATACCATGCCTCATATTCTGCCTCGTCTGGATCGGCGTAGCCATCCACTTTCTCCGTAAATCTTACACCGCCGAAGTCACCCGGGACGAGATGGAGCGCGAAAAGTGGCGGACGGAGATGGAGGAGCGGAAGCAGGCGAAAGAGGAGAATCCGAGCGCTGGCTACGGGTGGTTCAACTTTGGAGGGAAGAGTGCGCCGCAGGAGGGCGAACAGCAGGCGGGAGGATGGGGAATGCCCGGGTTTGCAAAGGGTTGGATGGACGGAGGTGATAAGGATGATGCGCCGTCGAGCTTCTACGAGGAGAAGTGATGGAGGAGAAGGGAGGCAAGTCTTTATTCGCCAAGTCAGACCTTTGTGAACAATGTTTGCAGATGAAGATGGAGGTTGTTGTGAATGTATACCATATCCTCCTGGAGACTGGAATGAGAGGCTTTGATGACAAGGAACGTTTGGACCGTCCAGAGGCGTCAGGCTGTGAGAACCGCAGCCTTGTGCGCACATCTATAGCCCAATCTCGCGTTCCTCAAATGTTTGTAATATCGCCATGTATAGCGCTATGAAGATTTGCACAAACACACGACAGCATAGCATACGGTGGAAGGAAAGGGTTGTCTCAATCTCAGTTTGTACATGTGGTACTCCCGCCGGACGTCGTCTGGAGGGAGTGATATTGCAGCAGGAACATCAGTGCTCTCCATCATCAAAGCCGCGCCTGATTCCAGCGTTCAGTCACACGTCCAGGTCGCATCACGTTCTTGACGTTCTCCGACCCATCTGAACGGGAAATGTTAGCTCTACAACCCAGCAAGGTTAGATGCGTTACACCTACAGGTACGGCCATTGGCCAGCCGAGCCTGACGCGTGAAGGAACCGCGGTAAGGTGCTGGACAAATGACAACCGCTCTCCAAACTTATGACTTACCTAGGCAAGTGTCGACAGCAACCATCTGATACCCTGCCTCACCCAACACATCTACCGCATACGGCAGAACCTGATTCGCAGCTGCCAAACACGGCATTAGGTACCGGACTCTGCACAGGGAATAGCTTACTCGTATCTTTGGTGCTATGGCTGAGAACCATGTGCGGGGCCGGATAGCTAGCTGCAATGTCATCGTACATGCGCTTCGCGTAGTCTACGCTTTGGACTGGAGCATCTCTCAGCGGATACCCCGCGTAATCAGGGCATGAGACTTACCGGTCGCGTCTCCGCTGTCGTCTGACCAGTTGAAGGCGACGGTGTAGTTTCTCGCTGTCAGAACGCTGGCGACTTGGTCGTTGATTTCCCCCCATGGCGCGCGGTAGTAGAGCGGTTTCTGAATGACAGGACGTCAGGAAGGGCCAAGATTGACATGGGCAGCTTACTCACCACCCCGAGGATCTTGATGAATGCCTCTTCGAGTCGTTCCAGCTCTTCGTGCATCTCGGGAACAGTCTATACGGTGGGCGGTCAGGAATGTCTTTACACGGCGGCAATTCCCTCACCAGTTCCGTCATGCGCTTGTGCGCCCAGCCATGAGAGGCCAGCGTATGCTGATTGTCGAACATGGATCGCCTGCCGGGAAAGCGTAAGATCGAGTCAGACGAATGGCGAGTTCTGTGCTTGAAACTCACAAAAGCTGTACGTTTTCCTCGTCATAGATGCAACGACCTACGCTCACGGAGTCAGACTACCCAGTGTTCTGTGTCCTGACAGATGATACTGACTGTTCATTCCGTTCACGAAGAACGTTGCTTTCTGGTTGCCGAGGCTACGCAATAGGTCGCGCTCATATCCTCCGATACCGTCGTCGAACGTCAGGGCGACAGTTCCAGGTACGAGGCAGTTTTTAACGATTTGGACAGGTTGTTCCATAGCAGATGCGGCCGGAGTTGTCGGTGCTGCTGCGACAGAAGCAGGAGTTGGCAACGTGGTGACGGCAGGATACGCCGCGGCGAACGATTGAAGCAGGGTCGAGAAGACGAGGGCCGTGTAAAGCATTTTGGGAGATTGGTTGATGGGTAGGGATGTTTGAGTGGGATCTGCGGATCAAGTGTGGGGCGTGGAAAGGCAAAACGATGGGGGTAGGGCTGGGATCGGGGAGTCAGGGCACGGAAAGGGGAAGGTGAACGAAAGAGACGACGGATATCGCCTGTGCGCTCGCCATTCCGCATTTATGTACAGCTCCGTCGCGAAATATGATTCGCTTGAGTGTATGGCTTCCTTTGAGCAGTATCCCGTTTCCCCTGGGTAGGGAGTTCGCCATGGACGGTGACGCGTGCGAATCCTGACGTGCTCCCGCGTCGAGTCTCGGCTCGCGGTTGTCCAGTCGTTTGGAAAGCAAGAGCGAGACATGTCAAGTTTGATCTGGTTGAGAGCGCCCGAGGTAGAACGCGTTCCGTTAGCTCCACAGCGGGTGTGATGAGGCGATGATACCATCTTGCAGCTGAACACACTGCATGTCTTTTCGTTGACGCCGCTAGTGAAACCTGCCATGAGTGTGACTCATCAACGACCGAGACCAAAACGAGTTAGTTGAGTGGCGGACAAGCGCGTCGACGGACGCGCGAGGGATATATACAACTTTCCTCGTTTGATGTCGCCGCTGTCAGTGCTATCCGTCCACCAACGCTTAATCCTTTCTGCGCACAACGGATTCTGCTGTTTGCGGCGATCCCTGATTCGGTACGTCGGGACTTGGACCGTCAGATTCCGTTTGATGAACTCCTGCTGAACCTCCTTGCTTTGTAGTAACACATTCCCCATGGATGCGCCAACCTTCACCTTCCCGGCGCTGGTCGAGTTGACCATCGAGATCGCTCGTCCCAACGGTCCGATCAACGAATCCGAACTCCGCCGATGGTCGCCATCCTCCTTGCGTGGCTTCTTCTGCGATGCCATGCGCGGACATGAGCAAGACCCGTCGTTCGAAATGATCTTTCCCTGCGAACGTCCCGCGGATTGGACGACGTGCGCGGCGCAAGTCGACTTGCCCTCGTTGACGACCGTGAGCTTTCCCGCGGCTGCTGCCTACTTCTTCCCGGAAATATTCCTCGCGCCAAAGCTTTCGACGATCAGCATTACCGAACCGAACTGGGCCGTCCCTGAAGACCACCTTGGGTTCATCTCCGCTTGCCAGCCGACTCCCGACAACATGGCAATACTAGCTGGGATCCGTCGACTCGACTTGGTCTGTTGTTCGTGTGATAGCCAATGCCTCCTCGAGGAATGTCAGGGATACATGCCAAACCTGGAAGCCCTGTCTGTGCGATGTGTCAAACATCATCAGGACGAGCTCTCAGAGTTGCCGTAGGACCCCCAGGGGAGCTTGACAGTCGTGGTGCGTTTGGTCGTTAGTCTGTCGTATATGATGGAACACACCACGCAACTAAAAGACATCTACATGGACGGAATGTTTTTCCCTCGAGGGCACCTCATCGACATGGTGAAAAAGCGAGAGGCGGAAGGGTGGCCGGTGGAAAAGCTGGTATACAAGGGTCAGCCGTTGTCCGCCTCGGAATGCGCCCAACTCCACGAGCACGTCGAGTTCCATCACGTTCGAACCCACACCAAGTTCCGGGCAATGGATGTGCCCCTGTGCGGATGTACGTGTAACGTCGGAAAGGATTGCCCCGAATGCGCGAGGTATGTCTCGTGGTCATTGTTGCCATCGAGGCTGATTCTTGATAGATACACTGGCTTGACATGGAAATCGCGGATCGAGAAGTTTGAGATCCTTGGTTACTGGCCAGAGAGAACCGAGCGCGAGGAAACTTATGGACGCGGCGAGCCGCTCCCTCCCTTGTGATGCGTTCGCACGCGGGACGTACTTGTGACGGGAAGATGTGGATCGGATTTGTCTCTGTTCTCTACGTTGTATGCGGATTTCGCAAGTTGTAGTTGTAGTAATCATGCGTCGTTGATCTTTGTGTATCGCCTAGCTTCAAATGTTACTCTGTGTGATGTTCACGCTCCACCGCGAGGTTTGCACATAGACATAGCGTTCTTCAGTGTCAAGTCGAATAATTCAGTACAACGCACGACCAATACAATACGAACCGCATCGATCACTCCGCACAGATCTCCCATCTCCCGCTGGTCCATCCACAATCCAACGCTCGACGACTCCCGCGGGCTACTTCTTCCGCCCCTTGGTCTTCTTTTCCCCGCGCGCCGACTCCTTTTCCCCCGTGCTGCTGCTCAGGCCGAGGATCTTGACGCATTCCGGGCAGAACCACGTTTCGGGGAGCTTGTCCGGGTCGAGTTTCATGCATTTCACGTGGAACTGCGCGCGCGAGGAAGAACGGAATGTCGGGCCACGGTAAGCGACGAAAGCAAGGACGAGACAATCGAACAATCAGTTTTCCATGTTGCGGATGAGAACAGAGACTCTGAACGCACCCATTCGAACCGACAAGTCTCATTGTCACACCCGATCATCTCGCCATGGCTCTTCTCCTGACAGAAACAGTACAGCGTCTCGTCCGCCTCTTGTCCCTCCACGGGTTCCTCTTCCACCTCGGCCGCGGCAGGCGTGGGCTCGGGCGTGGCGCGTTGTGCGCGTTTGCGCGAGGTGCCTGCGGCGGCGGCGGTGGTGGGCGTAAATGCTGTTGCAAGAGGGTGCGGGGAGGCGGTTGGGGGCGCGTCGAAGTACGATTGTGGGGCGTGCGAGGATTTGCGTTCTGCGCGAGCGGAGCCCAAGCGAGCGAGAAAACGGCGAGACCAACGAGAAAACACCGAAACGAAGGCCGTCGTAGATGGATAGGAGAAGGTTTGGCAATTTGGGTACGAGTTTGGAACAGAGATTGAAGGCGTCGAGGGTCGCACAGGATGTCGTATCCAGAGATGTTGATTGAGCGCGAGCATCGACGTTCAGGAACGAAAAGTTGAAAGATTGACGTTAAAGATTGCGTGATGAAGATTCCGGAATTGGACACGGTCGAGAACGGAGGATCACGGAAGAGGAAATCGAGAATTGGGATAGAATGCAGTAGTCGAGTGTTCGGATCGAGCAGATGAAGACAAGGATTTGCGTGTTTCGAAATAGGAGTCGAAGATTGGAGACGGGATAGGAGTTCCGAGTTGGATATTACGCATGTAAGATTGAGAGATTGAAGGTTGACAGGCATCGAGGTTGGCGCACAGATCATGAATCGAGGAGAGATTGATCGTCGTAGAAAGGGAAACGGATAGGGGTAATCAAAACACATCAGCAACTTGCTTCCAAAAACCACGAGGGAAAAACGCACTCTTCGCCACCTTTTCCTCCACCCCCGGCGTCCCGACCTGACTCGCCAATCCGCCTTTGCCCATCAACTGCGCTGCGAGTCCCAACACACTTCCCTCCGGCGGAACCCTCGCCAGAGCCCACGCGACACCTCCTATACCCTCTTCCCCCTCCTGCTGAGCATCCCACTCCTTGGCAGCATCCTCGCCCACAATCCTGCGCCATTCATCCCTCGCCCTCTCCCTGTGCCGCGTGACGATACGCTGCAGTTTCAACGCCAACGTCTCCTTTTCCAGTTGAAGTGCCTCGATCCGTGTGTATTCGGCGAGGATACGGCTCTGGGCTTGGACTTCGCGCGGGTTGTGCGGCAGGAGGGTGGTCGTGTTGGGCAGGCGGGCGGAGCGGTAGAGGGCGTTGCCCCGGGATTCGGCTTTGCGGAGGTGTTCTGCGAGGGGCGAAGCGACGGACGACGAAGGGAGAGGATTGGGTTCATGCAAACGAATAGGCGACGACGGGGCAGAGATCCACCTTGTCAGTCTGATTGTTTCGATAAGAGACAGAGGGAGAACGCACCCATGATCAAATGATCCCGACTCCGGATCTCTTCCAGGAGAAACGCCACTTCATCCTTGACATTATCCAACGCTTCTCATACGCATCAGCACCGATTCCCTCACGTTCTTGCGGTACTCACAGGCAAAGAATTCGGCGGTGATGGCCACGGCCGAGTCTGCGTCTATCGTCGCCATCTTTGGGTGAAGGGAAGGGAAGGAATGAGGTGATGATGATATGGTTGATAATATAGAATTAAGGAAGTGGCGATCGGCGGATGCAAGTCGGTACAAGTGTCATGATATACATCATCCAGCACATTACCTCTCTCCTCCTTTGCTTCTCTCTTCTCAAAGACCACCAATCCCTCAATCGTACGTCCCCTTTCCCCTCAGCGCGACCCAAGCTGATCGTGTACCCAGATGATCACCGACGACACCCTCACCCACCTCTCGAACGGCCTGGGCGTCGCCGCGATGCTCCTGATCGTCGGGTACCATTTCCTCGCCGTCAACGCCAAACGGGCGACCGAGTAGGCGGCAGGCCGGAGGGTGATGTTTAGGTGGGACAAGGACGAGACGGTCGGTGAGTCGAAGAGAAACGGAGGTGCGGTTAGAGCTGATGATTCGGATTGGGGCAGACGAAAACTCGACCAAAGGACTGGACAGCGAACGGAGTCAACGGACGGATCGTGGATCGACGGATGGCCGGCGTTTCGAGGTGCATGGACCATGGGGAAATGGATGGGGGAATGGACGATCGCAATGCCGAACGATTGGACAGAGGAATGGGGGGTTGTACAACTGCGAGATGGATTATCGATATTGGGAAAGTCTACAGTTCGTCTTAGCCTTGAGCGAGTTATCCCGACTCTGTTGCAGCTCGACAGTGCATCATGTACGCACATCGATACGGTATGCAAGCGTGACAGCTACGACATTGCTCCACGCGACTCGGGCTCTTAAGAGGGATTTGGGGTGTGCACCGTTTATTCATCCTCGTCGCGTATCATCATCATCACCACCACGGGTCCAAGACGGCTAGCCGAACAAATCACGGTACACTTCCTGCATCGCGCGCCGGAGGACCGGCTTCCCCTCACCTCCGGCCTCTCCTGCCCTCGCGTTCCCGGCTTTCCCCTCTCGGGCCTTCCGCTCTCCGGCTTGGATCACCTCGTTCGGCGCAACACCCTTCTTGTCGTCGCCACCTTCTTCCCCGCCCGGCGGTCGTTCCTCCTGCGCCGTGTCCGTCGGGGAGTGGTCCGTGTTGATGTGTCCTGTTTCGGAGTCATTATCCGGTTCGAGGGCTGCGCCGTCCGGCTTGGCTTTCCGCTGAATCGCGAGTGGTACGAGGTGTTTGACGCTGGGATCCCTGGGGAATGAATAGACGCCGCGTTGTGGAGTAGTGATGCACGCCTCTAGCAATCCGCGTAGAGACCGCGCAAGCTCCCGTAATGCCTCCGCATCCACCGTATCCGTCTCCTTGTCCGCGCCCGCGTGTGAAATGGTGGTCGTTCGCGTGGCAACCTGTTTCGGTGTCGTCCATCGTGCGAGGGGACGTCCAAGCGGCAAGTAGACCATTTCCACTTGCCCATTTCCTGGTGTGGAGCGGAGGGAAGCCACATGGTGGGAGAACAGGTCCCAATCGCGCGTCGTGACTCCGCGGGAACGCATGTTCCTCTCCTGAACGCCCCGGGGGAGGCGTGTGCGATGCGCGGCGAGGTGCGCGGCGTGTTCCTCGCCGAGGATGAAGCGGAGGTAGCGCGCGCTGCGCGGTTTGGCCAGGGCGTGGCGGAGGATTCCCGAGGCGATGGCGTCGATCACGTCTGCGTCCAGCGGCAGGCCGTTGGTATCGAACCGGTCAAGGGCCCAGATGGCGAGGGGAAAGTCCTGGTATCCGGGAGAAAGGGCCGTGCACACGACTTGGGTCCATAACGAGCGTACCCAAGGGATCGGTTGAGAAGAGGTGATGTGCTGTTCCAAAAGGCGTCGGATTATGGGCCGGAGCGGCGGGCGAGGCGAGGGCGAGGGAAGGGCGAGCAGTTTGAGGTACTGCATGTAGCAGTCGATATCGAGTTTCACCGCGGGCGAGGTTGGAGACTGTAAAGCCGCCGAGGTTGTGTCGGGGCAAAACACTTTCCATAATCGGTGCGCGGCCTTGACATCGCCGTTGATCCTCGCTCCCCGGAGCAAATACGCAATCAACCGCGGCGGCGGAGAGATCCCGTCCGCTTGCAAGTCTTCCCATATCCTAGAAGGCATGTCTTGGGCGGCCCGGAACGTTTTCGCGTCGACTGGGAGCCGGTGGGAGTCGAGCGTGGCCGCGAGGAGGCTTTCGTACGGCCAGGAGATGGTCGCCGAGGTGTACTGATTCCACGCTTCATCGGCAGGCATCAGCGATCGCCGGAAGGTGGCGTAGGCGTGGAGACAGCCGCGGTAATTCCCGTCCCGCCGATGCGCAAGGATTAGGATGCTGTAGGCCGCCGGCGTCCACCGCCCCGGGAACCGGTGGAGTCGCATGCACTTGTCGATTAGGGTCGTCAAGGTGGAGACGGGTGTCCCGGCGTCGAGGTGGATATCCATAATTTGCGTGAAGAGGTCTTGGCGGAGCTCGGTGACGTGGGAGAGGATTGAGGAGAGGAATGCGTGGAATGCGGTGTCGTGATTTTCGTCCGAAAAGAGGCGCCATGCGAGGCCAGTCCTGGGTGCAGATCGAAATCGACGAATCAGGACGCCGAGGAGGTTCGGGTCGATGATGGCGACTTGATCACGACCATCCGAGGCGGCGTAGATGCGATCAAGCAGCATCCGTGCGAACGGAATGCCTTGCGAATGGGAAATGTATACGCGCATGACGGCGCGGTGAACCGTCGAGCGAATCTGGCGGAGGGATGCAAGGTGGGAGGGGTCTTGACGCGAGGCGAGTGTGGCGGCGGGTTCTTCCAGCGTCAACAGGGAGTCCAGGATCGCGAATGCGGTTTCGTGGAATGTCTCGAGCGGACCTCGGCGCCGGAGAGAGGAGGCCAGGTGCAACAGTTGCCGTTCCTTGTTCCGTATTTCGTCCATTTGCGGAACAATATCGATTTCCCTCTTCTGAGCGAACTCGTGCGCCAGGGAAGCGACGTAGTTCGTCTGCAAAGCATCAGTTTCATTCCCAACTTGAACCGTAAAACATACCTCAGTGTAGCGCCGTGGCCTCGGCGCGAGATTCGCCACACGACCCGGCGCGCTTCTCGTCCGACATCTCAGGCCGATGGAAGGTCGTGGAAGAAAAGCTACAGCATAGCGAGCGGGACGGGACATTGCATGCACGAGATTACTTGTGTCCTCGAGGAGGAGAAGGAGAACTTTGTGTCTCACCTGTAGCTGGCTTGCAAATCCGGCCGCCGGATCGCTGCCTCCACATTGTTTGGATCCCCGCACTGTAACCTACATGTCGTCGTCGTCGTCGTCGTCGTCTGAATCGCCTATAGCTCACTGTGAGGACACCTGCCGTCCCAGACCTCCTTCATAGCAATCCGTATCCTCGACCAAATGTCCGAACCATCTCCGCCTCTCGCACTCGCTCGTTCGGGTTGCTATCTCGCTTCTCTGCACTGCACCACATCAACATCAGCTCAACACCTCGTCACGTACCTCCAATCGCTGCCGGCTTATCGGAATCCGTCTGGGAACTCGTATATCCGTATCACGAGCCTCGATGCAATCACGGTGGTGCTCGTCCATGCCGAGGGCGCGGTGCCGTTTAGGTATCTCCTAGAGAGGGAATGGGTGACGGGTTACCGATCCGTCGAGTTTGAAAGGGTGGATAGGGAGGTCTTGAGGGGGTTGTTGGAACAGGAATGAAGCAAAGCGTGGAAATAAGGCGTGGTTACGTGAGTTTGATCTGGTCATTAGGAATTCTCCTTGGACGTTTCTCTTACGCCATGACATGCAGAGCACAAGCCGTTGCGCAACACGCACAGAACATCTTCAAACGTACGATCCCGCACAAAGTCGTTCTGATGCATTTCATCAACGCTCTCTCGACTTTATGTGCAAAGCTCGCGAAAAGAAGACGCGTCCGGCACTTCTTCGCACGACAAATCCGTCGTCTTCAGCTGTCATCGTATGACTGTCGCAAAACCGGCGCGGAGACATGGCCAGGCGCCAGACCTGTGTCGGGCTACCAGAACGCGGTCGTTGGATCAAAGTCGTTGGTTCAAACATTTATCGCCGGGCGCCCCGCAGTGCGTCTCGTGACGGCCTCGTGGTCTGTAAACGCACTGCGCCGATACGAAGAACAGGGGCGAGGGCCCTTTTTCTGAAACTCCAAGCAGGCTCGTTGGAACCGGACACGTCGACTCAACTGTCATTGATTACGGGCCCAACATCGCCACGCCGCAGCACGCAAGGTACATGATTCGGCGTCAGTCCCCGTCGAACAGCTGGATGCGGTCGCCACGGCTCGGAAATGTCGGAGCGATGTGTAGCCTTCTGTCGTCGTGGTGAGGGGGGATCGCTGGTGACGACGGGGCTTTCGGTGATGGGAGAGCGGACGTAGTCTCTTTGACGCATGCGCTGATTCCGAACAACCACTCTTTACATGCTTGTTCTATGGGCTTGTATCTTGAATGAACGTGACCATGACGTGCCGTGAGCTTTGGTATCTATCGAGACGAGTATACCGACAAGGTGACTTGCAGAAAGTCAGTATCAACGCCGGACGTTCAAGAGCTTGCTTTTGCAGTATAACGTGCGTACAAGATCGACCCGCTTCTGTGTCTTGCAGCGAGGGAGTAACGGAGAGAAAGGGCTGTTCAGAGGAATGTCCTGGTTCGCCGACAGCGCGTGGTGAACATGGTTTTTGCGTCAGAATCGTCGCTCGCCACGTCTAGGTCTCCGAGTCTGCGCTTAATCGCTAGGAAAGTTCTACGCCCTTGACACAGATTCGGTCACGGCCCACAACGATCAGGCAAGATATTCCGTCGCTTCACCCGCCTTATACCTTCCCCGGCTGTGAGACCACCTGATCAGCCTCCGCAATCTCGTTGTGCAAGTGAGAGGTCAAGAGCCTTCGCCCCCGTCAAGATCTAACCGCTGTGAAGCAACTTGCCGGGCGCCATCCTATGCTATCGTATGAGTCATTTGCCGACGATTGCAATCTCCCGGGCAGGATGAGCGCTGTTGCTGCGCGAACAAGGACCGTATCTATAGCAGCGCCATTCGCTTGTGACATAGTCACGCACAGATTGACCTGCTGCATGGCCAAGCACCGCAAGTACAACGGTTACAATTGGCGCCTACCCCTCCCTCGAAGCGGAGATAGGTACTAACCAAGCCAGCTACTAACCAAGCTACACCCTACAAGCTTGCTCCATCGTACACCCGCTCGGTAGGCCAGGAACCTGAGCCGTGCTGTAATAATAAGCCAAGAGCTCGACCTCGAGCACCGAGTCGCTGACGGGTGGGCCTTGGGTGAAGCTCAACTGGCCGTTCGACCAGTTGCTCAGGCGCGCGCTGGAAGGATTCACCGAGACGTACTTGTCAAACGTTTTCAGCAGTTGGCCGTTAAAGTAGTAACTGGTTTGACGGGGCGATGCATCCGCTGGAGGCCAGAAGATTGTGTAGTTGTGGAATGCAGTCGTCGGCTCGCTCGGGAAGGGCTCCCAGGTGCCTACAGACTGCACGTGGTACGAGCTAGAGACGCGGACAGGAAGAGAGCGACTCGGCTTAGGGTTGCGATGAATAGGACACGAGGAACACGTACTCTGGGTTCCAATTGGTGAGCTGGATTCCCTTGTCCATGAGCTGAGGCCTGATCTCAATATCTTGCTCATCGCCTGCCTTGGGAAAATTCGTCTCGTCGATATAAGTGAACAGCGCTTGACAGGTACCGTGTACGGGACTGATGCGAGTCCTCATGGTCAAGTGACCGCTCGTCATGTATTCGGCGCTTCGGATTTGAGCGCCAGTGATGACCCCGCCCATTTTCTGTCCGCCTGTTGAAAGTAAAGCGTATCAGGAGATGCCGAAATCAAGCAAGCGAAAAACTTACCCGGCACGACGAGTTGCACAGTGCCGTCACTCGTGAACCTGACGTTGGCCGGATCGCTGCGGCACGAGGTTATTTTATCGTCCTTGTTGATACCGCCAATGCGGCCCGTTGCGACGTTGAGGCCAAGAGCGGAAAGTTGAGCAATCGACTTGACTGACGAAAAGTCGGCGATGATGGCCTTGGGGTAGTACGCGTTGCCGTATTCGCCCATAAAGTATCCGCACGAGCAGTCGCTGCGAGGTGTGATGCCATATGACGCAGCCTTGTCCGTCGACATTTGGGCGTTGCAGCAGATATTATTAGCAGTACTGGGAGCTGAAGAGACCAAGTCAATGTCAGTATCTTATCGAGGAAACGTCATTCTTGATCAGGCACAGCGATGCTCACCTCCTTCCGTTGAGGCAGCGGCACAAGTACCCAATAGTCCTGTTACTGCTCCTGTCGATGTCGCAGCTGGCGAAGTAAAGATGAAGGAAGCTGCCGTCCAATCCGACGCCTGAGAAAGTGGATTCTCATTGGCTGTCGTCCTATGTGCTTGGAGGAAGAGGTCTTACCTTGATCCAGCACCGTTGAACATCTAGTCGGTAGAAATAGCCCACACAACTGGATACTCCATGTCCAAATCAGCTTTCTTGAGTACCCGTCAAGTCGCGACAAGCCTTGCGCTCACCCTGGGCGCGACGAGCATTGCCTCAGACAGTCCATCTCGGAAGTGACGGCGAGGGATTCACCGGGAGGCAAAATCTGGCATGACGTGGGATGAGCACTGGATTCTACTTTAAAATGGTTGAGCTTACATCGGCACCGTTCAACTCAACTTGTGTGTATCTAGCGACAGCAGTGTTTCCGGGATGCGCGACAGCGCAGGTCGGGTACGCAGACGGGACAGCGCTTGCCATCTGCCGTTTGTAGTTTGGGTTGGTGCGGCTGACTTGACGGTCCTTGATTTCTTTCCACGTCGTCTGCCGCAATATCGGGGACGGCGCTAGATCGTCCTTCCCGAATGCCCGTCCTACAGAGTTGGACCGCCTGTTACTCATAGCCGCGGCGAACTGGAAAACGCACAAGGCTGCGAGCATCAGGTGAAAGAGGGGATGCCGCATTTGGAAGAAGGTGAGATGGTGGATCAAAAGGAAAGGTTTGAGGGGAAGGTTGCATTCCAAGGTCAGGCGTACTCTAGCGTCACGTAAGAAGCTTCACGCTCACCTTATATTGTTCACAGTTTCTGATCAGGCACAGCGGAGGACTGCAAGATGTTGCCATGTGCGACGAACGGAGACTATGACATCAAGAGACTTTAGCGCTGATCTTGCCTGGGCTGGCAGGGATGTGGCTGTTCCTCGGCAAAGACGGCGGATGAAGGGAGTGTGATGGCCCTGATGGGTCGTTTGTCTGAGAGATGCATCGCTCGTCGTTGATGGTGGATTGATGGATGCACGAGATGATTGATTGATTGATAGCACGATGGTTTGCAGACAGATGACATTTTGACGGCAGCTCGCGTCTCACTTGAGCACGCGGATACAAAGTTGGCCTTGCGACTCATTCTGGCTGCAAAGTTTGCAAACTCATCATCTGCTCATCTGCGCTGTAAACGAGTCGTACTGAGGACACTGAAGATCCTCGTCCTGCGGTGCGCATGCAGTACTGCAGTCGAATCCAGGTCTTTGGCGATTTCACCGAGAGCATGTTTGTTGTTGACACGACATAACGGCGCAACAGTACAACGTCACCTGACGACCGAACAAATCAAACTCATAGAACAAAGGGAGACGACCCGCATCTCCCGACCACCAGACCCTTCACTCATCATCGGCGTCCATCGACGCCTTGATCTGATCCCAATTCTCCCGCCACACAATCCGGCCCGCCTCGTTCCGCTTCAACCCGTCCTTCAACAAGTCCCGAAAGACGAGGATCGACTGGATATGCGTATCCCGCTCGGCGTTCTTGTCCTTCATCTTCATCTGCTCCTTTTCCAGTTCCAGCCTCTGTCGGATCTGCAGCTTTTCCAGTTCCCACTTTTCCTTTTCCCGGAGGATGCGGAGGGACTCGGCGTCGTCCATCCCAGGAAGGGTCGCCTTGCCGGTCTGTCGGCGTTGTGATTCTTGGTTGAGCAGCTGATTCGCCCAGGACGTGACGGCGAGCACTTCCGATGCGGAGGGTTCCGCCGTGAGTGCCGGGTCGAGCGCGTCGTCAATGTTGTCAAAGTCGGCGCCGTCAAAGCCGAGTCCTGACGGCGGGAATCGAGGGAGGCTCTTGGGCAGTTCGGGCTTGGGCGCACGAGGCGGTCGGGAGACGGGCATGGGGACGGAGACGTCGGCGGCGACGGCCTTGAGCTTGGGGTAGAACGGCCAGGTGTGCTCGATGTAGGCTGAATGGGTTAGCGTCGTACGATAGGAGACTTGAGACACACCTTGTCCCGGCGAGAGTCCTCTGCTAACGAGATAGGAGACTTTGGTGGCGTTGAACGGCGTCAGGGGTTCATCCATCTTTTCCTTTTCATACTTTTTCGCCTCTTCGCAGCCTCGTTGGATAAAGGTGATCTGCCGGTCGTCAGCGGTGTCCCCTACGGACGACTCGACTCACCTGTTGCTTGATCGAGACCGTATCCCTGTCCAACATCCCATGCGACTTCAACTCCTCCCTCAACTCCAACGCGACCTCGTTCCGCTTCTCCATCCCCCACTCGAGCCAATCCGCAAAGTTCCTCCCCGTCCCGAGCCAATTCACCATGACATCCCGCGCCGTCAGCGCATCCGGCTTGGACGAGTCATAGTGCCCGTAGTCCATCTGGTAATGCAGGTACGGCCTTCGTTCCTCCTTCTTTGTCGGCGGTCGCGCAGACGGCGCCGGGCCGTTTCCCGTTCCGTACTCGGACGTGCCATCCGATTCGTCCGGGTTCCCGCCGTACTTGGCGCGTTTCCGACGTGCGACTTCGGCGGCGCGGCGGGACGCTTCGTCAAAGTACTTGCGCGGTCGACCGCGTTTGCGGCTGCCGTCGAGGTCGTGGGCTTGGGCGGCGAGTTGGGCTGCCTGGAGTTGGGCGGCGGACGGTGCTGGTTGAATGGGTTGCGTTTGGGGGAATGATGATGGCGGCGCGGGATGGGCGAGGCTCGGGTCGACGTTGGGGTTCGTCGTCGCGGTGCTACCGCTTGCCGTGGCGCCGGCACCATTCAAGACTGCAGGACCGGGCGAACGAGAGTGAGACGTGTTTGACGCAACTTGAAGCTGCGCGGCGGAATCCGCGGGTTGGACTTGTGGCTGCCATTGAGTGGCGGGCTGTGCTGATGGTGGCTGCGGGGAAGGCTGAGTTGGAGCCTGTGCTGACGGAGCGGCGGATTGCGGAAGAGGAGCCTGCTGGATTTGCTACAACGACAGGAGATCAGTCCACGCCATCACGACTCAGGACCGACACGACATACCGACAGAAAGGGAAAGGGAGAATCTCCTCCCGCCGCCGTCGCCGTCGTTGCGAGATTATGCAGTGCGAATGCCATGCCGAGTGGTGTCGATGTAAACCGGGGTGCCAATTTACGACGAGGAGGTGGTGAGTTTTGCCTAAAGCGGCCAGGTTGGGCAAATAGGGGAAATACGGAAACACGCTTTGGCCATTTTGTTTATCGACTTCGCTTCAGACGCGTATGTGGCGAGAGTGGGCTGGCGGATCCCTTGTATTCTGTTCTGGATTTATGCTTTACAACTAGTACACTGCACACATGCCCAACCTCCCACCCTCTGACTCGACTCCCCTCTAGCCCCGCTCATTCGCCTCGTTCATCTCGACCCAATCCTCTAGCCGGTTCAAACCTCCCTTGCCCAAGCCCTTCCACTGATGGATCGCCAAATCTCCAGCACGTCGATCGCGAGACCATGCGGTGGAGATCATGCTCGGTTCAAGTCCGTTCCAGCTGCAAGGGGTCAGTCGGGAACTGTGCGAGGTGGCGGACCACTCACCTGACGTCACGGACGGTACACGAATTGTTTCCCCTCGGGTCCGGGTCAAACTCGGGCGTGGGCTGGGGCGCCGAAGGATCGGTGTACATCCCGTCCGGGGTCTTGAGTCCCTGGGCCTTGGTTCGATCGAGGACTGGAGAGGGGTCAGTCGAGCCAGGACGCTTGAGGACAACGTACCTTGAACAACTCGACCGTCCAGCGCGTAGATGAAAATGATGCCGTTCGACCTGAGATGTATTAGCGCAATCCCACCGAAGAAACCGGGACCCACCCTCCGGTATACAGATACTGCCCGCCCGTACTCTCAATCGGACTGAAATTACACCGGATCAACGTCTTGAGGACATGGTGTCCTCGGTACGTCATGACCGAACAATCCAACGGATGCGCCTCGAACCTCGGCTTTTGATAATAGTCGTTGCGGTAGTCCCAGTTCCGCAGCCCGTACCGAATCGAAGCCGATTCGTCGTGCGTAATGTCGGACTGCGAACGCATCTTGCGGAGGTCCCAGAGGCGGAGCGCTTGATCCTTGCCGTTGCTGATGACGTATCGGCCGTCGCCTTTCGGTGCGCAGTGGGTGATGCCTTCGGTGTGGCCGCAGAGTACGCCCGAGGGGACGTTGGATGCGAGGGATCGTCGGTCCCTACAGGGCGTTAGCAATCGTCACATACGCCACGCCGCCACGGGCGACCTACCAGACTTTGAGGTATCCGTCATCGGATGCCGAAACCAGGACGTTCGTCGAGCTCTCGTCGGCAAAACAAACGCCGTTGACTGCAGCGAGTCAGCAAAGTCGGGTTTGCCTCGCACGACTCACCATCATCGTCGTGCCCGTACACATTCAAGATCCGCTGCCGCGCCTCGATATCATACACCATGATCTGGCCGGAACTCGCGCCGGCGACAATCTCCTTCTGGTCGGCCGAGAAGCGCATCGACCAGATCTGCGGGGCGTCAGCCGGGGTAGCTGTGCCACGGGCGTGGGACTCACGCCAAAGTTGCCGCCGGCGCCCCACTGGCCTCGCCGTGCGCCGCCGCCGCTGGAGGTGGCCGAGAAGTCAAGCATCGTATGCTCGTGATCGTGTTCCGCCGTTTTGAGGAGATGCACGTGTGGCGTAATGGAGGAGTAGATCATCCTTCCTCGAGGTCAGCGACGCCTCAACCGACAGAAAAAAGACTCACCACTCGTTGTCCCGCGACAAATCCGCGTCCGTGACCGTCCACTGCCCGTACACGCCCTGCACCGTCTTGATCTTGTGCATACTGGAATCATTCACGACCTCGTCCTCATCCTCGTCGTCCATCATGAAATTCCGCATCCGCCTGCGGGACGCCGCCGCACGGGGATCCCGTGGCGGGGGGACCTTGTGCGGCGCGATCTGCGTCGAGTAGAGGTGCAGCTGGAACGCCTGGTTGGCCGTGTAGAAGAAGGAATAATCGTGCGAGTGCTGGCCGATGTAGGGCGGGGCGTTGTACGTTGCGACGATGGTGCCGTTCGTGTTGGGTATGCATTCCTGCGGCGCGAGTCAGTCGCGTTCAGGTCGGGAGGAGGGGAGGACTCACGCGGTTCCACTCTTCGAACCCGCTTCGGCCCCAGACGCCGCGCCGCCAGTCCCTCTGGAAGCCCGTCATGCCGTTCGCCCACGGCCCGCGACCGAGCACGTGGTGTTTGATCCTAGAACGCGCGTCAATGTCCGTGTTTGCATCATAAACGGGCACTCACCCCCTGATGCGCTCATCGGATCCCGTGAGCAGGCTCTTGACGCTCGACACGGACGACGCGCGCCGCCGCGGCGCCGGCCTCGGCGCGGACGGAGACGTACCCAGACTCGCGCGCGGGCTCGAGGGTTTTTTCGCGATCGTTGGGCTCAGCGGCGCATCGCACACGGCCGACGCGTCCTGTGCGATCCGGACGCGCTGTCCTGCGCCCGGCCATCCGGCTTTGCCGAATACTCCGGAACGGGCGACGCGGCGTCCGATTTCTTTGCCGGTGCGTTCGAGGGTGAACCAGTGCCAGCCGCGGAGGCGGCCGTTTGGGGCGGTTTCGGAGGCGAGGGCGCGGCGGCGGCCGAAAAAGGTGTTGGGGACGTAGTCGTCGTCGTCGTCTTCCGCGTCTTCAGATTCTTCTTCGGCGTCGTCTGCGTCTGGAGAGGGGTTAGTGGGGACGTTGTGGCATGGCGGGGACGTACCTTGAGCGGAGCCCAGGCTTCGGAGCAGTCCTCTGTCCAGGACACCGGCTTCGACCAATTCGCGAAGCGCCGTCGCGGGAATCAGCAGACGCGCAGGACCGCCGGGACGGTCGGGTGGTTGGAGGTACTGCAGGAGGAGAGCTGTCACAGAGAGGGGATTAGTCGTGAGATAGAGTGAACGACTTGTGGGTTATTGACGGACGAATGGACGAGGGATGTCCAGGAGCGGGATAGGAGGTCTGAGACGGATGATACGGGGGATTCACGGCGCGAACGGCGAACGGCAGTTCTCGCGACCACTGCTCCGAAACGGCAGATCGTCTGCGTGTAGGTATCGTCGTCTTCTCTTCTCCTATCGATCCAACGACCTCGTCTCGTCGTCAAATTTCGCTTCTTCAAACAGTACCTCGGTCGAAACTGATGTTCCTCTGCGATGATAGTCTACGTTCGTTCCAGCTGACGGGTGAGCGTCCTACGACACTCATATCCCCGGGGGAAGCTTGATGATTGAGTTTCCTCTGTGAGACTCGGCCGTCATCTCGATCCCCAGGATACGTCCCTCCCGTCGCAAGCGGTATCCTCGCCCCGCTCGTAAATCCTCGTTCGCTCTTCCGCGATCCGTGGCCTTCCAGGAGACCGTGGCGTCCCGGGATATCAAGACGAAGCGATCGTCCACCGCAGCGAACGGGATCCAGAATAAAGACAGGGACTCACACTGCACACGATCTTCCTCGGGCTCCGGGGCTTCGCCGTCCCCTTGCGCCGCGGGGAACGACCCGGGCATCGTCCCCTCTTGCCCTCGTTCCGCCGCGCGTCGCTGCCGATCCGCGGAAACGAGGTGCTCGAAATCGGCCTCGTGTTCCGTATCGAGCTCTTCATCGTCGTCCGCGTCTTGCTGGGAATCGGAATCATCAGACATGTCGTCGAACGCGTCGACGCCGTCAAACTCGTCGTCGTCATCCGTGGGCGGTTCGTCGTGGGAGAAGACGACCTCCTCGCCTTCCCCCGCGTCCGAGGAATGGTCGTCATATACCTGTACCTGGAGTATCCCCCGGGGGAGGTCTTCGTCGGAGGCGGAATCGGTCTCCCAGTCGTCCATCGTGTACGGGGTGAGTGGTTATGGTTGAGGGGGGAGGGGAGGGAGGTTTGATGGTGAAACAGATAGAGACGATCCCCGATCCTATGGCCTGGAAGACCTCCACTCGGTCATGGCCGGCTGACGACGTTCGGCGGCCGAGGGGGACCGACTCTGGGGGATGACGTCGTGGCTGGGTGGGTGGTCATGCTTTTCAGGAATATACGTCAAGAGAGAGGGAGGTGGATGCAAGTCGTTCAAGAATAGCAAGGAAGACTAGGTAGCAACGATGCCCAACACCAACGCGGAGAACATGGCCAAGAAGGTCGCACCGAGTAGGCATATGGTGTGGTATCGCGAGGTGAGTCCGCGCGAGGAGAACAGGTCACGGAGGATCGAAGAATGCCTGGGATGTTCCCCCTCAGACCTCTTACTGATAAACCCCCTCCACAGATCGTACCCGCCACCCTGCCCGTCCTCTTCCTCGGCACGGGGATATTCTTCACACTCACCTTGATCCAGACGCACCTGTCGCACTCAAAGTCCCTGGAGGAGAGCGAGAGGCGGATCAGTGCGTTGGAGGACGAGTTGGGCGAGTTAAGGCGGGATCAGAGGCGCGTCGTGGAGGATTGGGGGATGGGTGAGTGCTTTGCTGTATGGAGCGACAGGCGTGGGAAGGCGATGTTTCAGGCGAAGCGAGGAATGGCCTCTTGAGCGAGGAATATCTCTTCAGCAACGTCCGCGGGGGAATGAAAAGGGCGACCCGAAAGTCCTCTGCGGAGCAAGGTACCGGTGGAATCGCAGGATCGCCCGTGGAGCGTCGTAGGACGCCGAAACTCCTCGTCAGCGGGGGGAGAATGTCATTCCGTGACAGCTGAAAGGCGTGGGAGTTTCCCGAACTGGAGCGTGCGTCGTTGGACGTACGGAAGGCGTGTGCGAGACGACGGGGACGCGGCGCCGGTCGTGCGACGGGAAGAACGGTCGGGCGAGCAATGGTCATTCCGTTTTTGGAATTTTCCGGCGCATGGAAACGTTTCTTGTGGTGCACCGTGGGAAGACGAGAGGGTATATCTGCGCCGCGTCCGTGAATTGCCCATTGGTAGTCGTGGAGCAGCGAAATTGACGACGTTGCGAGACTACATTTCGCATGCTGAGACCCAAAAGCGATGCTCGTCGAGCGAAGAGGTGCTTCGAGGCGAATGTGACGCGCCATGCTGGACTCTCAACGGATGACATCATCTCGAATCACCCATCCCCTTTTCATGTGCTAATACCCCGCCCCTAGGCCTCGGCACCGTCGTCCGCCGCGTCCGCGACCTCGGACGGGAAGTCCACCACGTCGTCGATCACGCACAAGCCGAGGCGTCGCACCTCGGAGACGCCGCCAAGCACGCCGTTCGGGACGCCGAGGGCAAGGTGAGGCCCCGGATGGAGCAGCTCGCTCCGGGAAGGGCGTCGGACGAGGGCGGCGTGACGGGGGAGGCCGGGTCTATCGGGCAAAGGTTGCTCGCGACGTTTGGCAACCCGTGGAGCAAGACCAAGCGCGAGGCCGAGTCGGTAGAGGCTTCGGCTGAGCGTGTGGCCGGGCGAGTTGCGGGTGAGGTTGAGGGTGTTGCCGGTGATGTCAAGGATCGGCTTGCGCACGCCGGGAACAAGCTCGCCAATGTCGACGTCAAGGGTAACCTCGTTCGCGCGGAGAAAAAGGTCGAGGGTGTTGTTGCGCCCTTGGCGGCCGACGCGAGGGATGCCCTTGGGCGTGTCGAGGAGAAGATCGCCAACGTCAACGTCAAGGACACCCTCATCCGAGCCGAGGAGAAGCTAGAGTCTGCTGTGACGCCTCTCGCCGTCGCTACCGGTGAAAAGATGGACCGCCTGGCAGTGGCTACCGGTGAAAAGATGGATCAGCTTCGTGAGACCACGGCGGACTTGGCCAGCCGAGCGGCCGACGAGTTTGAGCACCGGTTGGAGACGTTGCCTGCGCGGTCCGACCCCTCGACCGCCGATGCGACTCTCGCGGCGCGCCTGATCGAGACGTTTGGCAACCCCTGGACGGATGCCCGAAAGACGCAGCGGGAATTGCAAGACTTGCAGACATCGGCCGCCCAGATGGCCGAGCAAGCAGCGCGCGAGGTCGAGATTGCCAAGGAAAAGCTCGCCAACGTCGATGTCAAGGAGACGCTCGTTCGCGCCGAGGAGCAACTTGAGTCGGTGATCACGCCCCTCGCCGCGGCCGCGGGGGAAAAGATGGATCAGTTCAGGGAAACATCGACCGAGATGGCGACTCGAGTCGCCGAGGACGTCAATCAGCGCATCGAAGCCTTGCCCGAGCGCGCCGATCCGACCACCGCCAATCCGTCGCTCGCCTCGAGGCTCTTCAAGACGTTTGGCAACCCGGCCAACGACGCTCAACGCGTCAAGCAAGAGGCCGAGCACCTCGCCGAACTCGCAAGGCAAGAGGCTGCGGTCGTCGCGGAACGAGCAGAGCAGGAATGGGAAAAGCTGCGAAACGTCGACGTCAAGCAGACCCTCGAGCGGGCCGAGGCCAAGGTCGAGTCTGTGGTTGCACCTCTCGCGGCCGCTACCGGGGAACGAATGGACCGACTCCGGGACGCGACCATGGACCGAGCGGCTCATTTGAAGGACGATGTTTCTTCGACTGTAAACGCTACATCTCACCAACTCCAGGACCGCGTCGATGCGCTTCCCGAAAGAGGAGTCGACCGTCCCGAGCAAGGCGTGGACCCCGTGTTGGCTTCGCGCCTTGTTGCCACCTTTGGCAACGCGCACGATGACGCCAAGGTGACCCGTCGGGAAGTCGTTCAGCTCACGCCTGGTGGCGAACAGACGATCCAGCGGGTCGAAGGGAGCGTTCGAGATGCGAGGGACGCCGCGGAGCGCGTTGTCGAGCGCGCAGAGAACGTGGTGGAGGACGTGATAGCAAAAGAAAAGGCAAAGGCGAGCTGGTGGTCGAGGTCTTAGATAGCGGCGTCGGGAATACACGCACCACCCACGTTTACTGTAACAGCAAGATGCTTATCTGCATGATATAATCCGTCGCTTCGTTCCTCCGCGTTCTGAACTGTAGCTTACCCTCCGCCAGGTGGTTTACAGATATCGTATCTGCCAAACATTCGGCATCGTCGCGTGGGAACTATAGAACACGGATCCGTCCATTCCCATGTTACACACCATAATGAGGCCTCAGTGAGGCATCCCTAGAGCTATCGCAGCTGCGACCCTGCAGATGATGACTGCCGAGCGGACCAACTGTGGCATGCCGCGTCGGTGTTGCCGGCGGGAAAGATGCTTTCGGAACAACTGTCTGTCCTGGGCTTCGAAGCTGTTCGGGACGGGCGGCTGGCTTGGGAGCCAATATGACACCAGCATGCAGCAACCGAATCACTTGTCTGTTATCTGGCTGTTATCTGTTACCTGATCCTGACAGCTACTTTGGCAACTGCTACACAACACACACAACTACTCGTAGGTCGCTGATCCCGAGCTGCTTTTGGGCACCCTCACGTACTTGCTCTCGGTTCAAATACACCTGTCGAGCTACCTGTTTCGCCTGATGAGCCGAGACGGACGTGGCATCCCATGTCGTTAGCTGTCTCTCCGGACGACCGTTTCCGGAAAGGCAAATCGAGTTGCGAGTTGGGCATTGCTGGCGGGCTGCTGGCGGAATACAGAGCGAATCTAGCGATAACGAACCGGAAACACTCTTGAGAGTTGCGAGCGGGACCTACAGGCGACCGACACAGGTATGTCACAGCCTTCTTTTGGTCCCGACGCACGCGCTCGGACTAGTTGTGGATGTATAGCTGGATGTATGTGCGTGTTCTGGCATGATCGCCAGCAACCTTTTCCAGCTCCTTTTCCGAGCGGGAGGAGTGACAGGACAACCTCCGAGGGGAATGGGCAGGGGATATGGGCAGGCTGCCACTGGCCACTGGTTGGAACGACGAGCTACCAACAAAGCTAGTATCCGGTATATGTATAGTCGCGCAACGGTGTCGCGCCGCCGTACGACCGCAGTCACATATGTTCTTCTCGCAGCTGGTAGCCAGTTGGTAGCCCTTCTCTTCTGGCTTCTGGCAGCTTCTCATACAACCTGAGAAGCGCGAGGCAGGGACCCAGGTCTGGTATCGCATACTGTTGCTCTCCCCTTAGCGCTGGATCAGGCCGCGCACGGTCCGTTCCAACATACCACAGAGTCTTCATGGATTGAGCTCTGTTCTTGTCAGCCCTCCGGCACTGTCGCTCGTGTCTGCATGATCGTCGTTCAGTCCAGCCAACTCGATCCCGTTTCAGATTTCACCAGTTACTGCCTCTTCGCTTAGCTCTTCGCTTCAGCAAAAAGCGCACGGGATTGATGAAAGTCACCCGGCGAGACATGTCTCTGTACCACGAGAAGGTCATGCCGATCGGAACGTTTGGGCGCAGAACCAGCACAAACAGCACGGGCGACTGTGTTCGCTTCATGTGCACAATTTGAACGCCGAACGAAGCGCGGGCGCCCTGCACGCTGCCCTGCACATCATATTTCGCTAGGCAACTACCGTATTCCCGGATGGAACACGGCACGGGACTGGGTGACGGAAAAGGCAAGTCCAGAGCTAGCGAGTTGCGGTTCCCAGGTCGAGGACAGCGAGCTGGACAGCGACAGCTGTACAACTGTAGATCGTTGGCCGTTGGGGAGACGGAAAAGCGATTGCTCAGTTTTCTCGTTATCTGGCATTCCTTATAAGCTCCAGGCCAGGACACAGAGGCGTTTGCCATCCAACCCCAATCACCCTTACCCTATCACAACATGTCGCGCCCTTCCGAGGACCACCTGGATGCGTCCCGACCGACCATCAACCACTCCATCTCGACAACGTCGCATGTCGGCTTGCTGAACAGCGAATCCACGGACAACGTCGCAGCCCCCTCGACCTACACTGCCACCCCGGGGATCTCTCGAACCAATTCGATCGACCAGCACAGGCCGCTCGACCTTCACCTTGGCAACCCCGTCTACCCGTCTGCCGGCGTTCCGTCAGTGTCTGTCACCAACTTTGAAGAGAATGAAAAGGCAGAGGCCAGCGGCTCGGCCGAGCGACCCGACTTTGCGGCTTCGCGAGCGTCGAGCATGTTCTCGGGCTTCAAGCGCAGAAGCAAGGCCCCATCTCGAGCCCAGTCGGTGCGATCCGCCGCTGGCAAGTCGTTCCGATCCGGAATGACGGGCAAGACGAATGCGACTACGATGACGGCTCGAAAGCCGTTCCAGAGTACGCGACTCAAGGGCGAAATCTACAAGCCCTGGTTGGAGCACAAAGACCCGGCTTTGCGATGGGCCCGATGGATCACCCTGGCCTGCATCGCCATCGGTTTCGGTCTTGCCGGATACAGTACGTCTAGCGGTTCTTTTCGGGATTTGAGCTGACCTGCGAATCAGTCTGCTACGACGGTGTCCGAGCGGTTCCCTCCGTCGGAAAGCTCTGCGAGGTCTTGGACGACGACTTTAGCAACGGCTTCAACACCGATACCTGGACCCGAGAAGTGCGATTGGACGGTTACGGGTAAGTAATTTGTGAGGAAAGTAGACCCTGGCTGACCTCTCGCAGCAACGGCGAATTCGAATGGACCACCGCCGACGAGGAAAACTCGTTCGTCAAGGACGGCGTTCTCTACCTTGTCCCTACGTTGACCTCGGACAAGATCGGAGAGGACGCCGTGTCCAATGGCTACACCTTGAACTTGACCGTCGACGGCACCTGTACCTCGACCAACGTGACCCAGTGTGCCGCCGTGTCCAACTCGTCCTTGCTGCAAGTCATCAACCCGGTTCGAAGCGCCCGTTTGCACACCAAAAAGTCGGTCAACATCAAGTACGGCAAGGTCGAAGTTACCGCGAGGATGCCCACCGGAGATTGGCTGTGGCCCGCTATCTGGATGTTGCCCAAGGACAACGTGTACGGTGAATGGCCGAAATCGGGTGAAATCGATGTGAGTGCGACGTCTCGCGATACGATCATTGCTGACCTGCTCAGATCGCCGAATCGCGAGGAAACAACGCCTCGTACGGATTCCGAGGCAACAACTACGTCAACTCTGCCCTGCACTGGGGCCCGACGCCCAAGTTTGACCGATACTACTGGACCCAGGGATGGAGGAACATGCGACGAGCGACCTGGGCCGAGGACTACCACACGTTCGGCATGGAATGGAACGAAAACTTCTTGTGGACCTATGTCGATTCCCGAGTCAACCAGGTCATCTCGCTCCGATTCAACAAGGAATCCTTCTGGCAGCGAGGCAAGTTCCCGACCACGATGCAAAACGGCAGCGACATTGTCAAGCTCAACAACATTTGGTCCAAGTCGGAGGAAAACGTGGCGCCGTTCGACCAGGAATTCTACCTGATCTTGAACCTCGCTGTTGGTGGAACCAACGGTTGGTTCCCCGACAGTGTCGGCGGCAAGCCCTGGATTGATGATTCGCTCAGCGCCATGAGCGACTTTTGGCTCGCCAAGGACAAGTGGTACTCTACTTGGCCCGAGGACAAGGAGAAGCGAGGATTGGCCGTCAAGCGTGTCAAGATGGTGAGTCGAGAAAGGCATGTGACGCGCATTTGCTGATTTTTTCGTTTACAGTGGCAGAAGTGTTGATTCGGGAAAGGGAACGGGGCTCTATAGATGTCGTTAATAATGATTGTACCACGTAGTGTATCCGAATACGTATTGTAGCATCCTTTTGGGATCGCCAGTCGTCGCCTCTGTGTCTGGCTGCGTTGTGGTAACGCTGATGGCGCTTGCTGTCGTCTGCAACCTGTGTCTGTGCAGCTTTGCATCCCGTTCCGTGGCAATCCTGGTCGTCGTCTGGCGAACTCTGTCAGCAGCTCTGTCAGCGCAACTCCTTGGCCACTCGAGTAGGACAGTCGGCGTTGTCGGTGCCCGTTCTGCTTGTTCTGCGCCTGTTCCACTTGTGGAATGGTCAATGGATGCAGATTCCGCCAGACCAGCGGTTCCGGCTTCGCGTCTCTGGAAATCGGTGCCAATGGTACAACTATAGCAGCGATTCGAGGGTGGAGTTCCAACCTTGATTTTGTACCAAAAGCAGAGAAGGCTGGAATCATCAGCATGCAAGCTGAGATAATAGGGCTGGAATTTGACATGCAGCTGAACCTTCCAGACCATGGATGGCCACGCAATGTCTGCCGAAAGGGAGTTCCGTTGAAGCGTAGGCAAGGCGCGTCCGTTCGTGCTATCTGACCGAGAACAGGATACACTATGATACACATACTGCAGATACAACACGTCCCTCGCCGTCTATGCCATCGCAACCCAGTCTCTACCTCCGCCTCGCCGACCTGCCCGACTTTCTCCTCGCCTTTGGGGTGCCCATATTGTTGAGACCCTTGCTTTCCGGTCGGATGGAAAGACCCTTGGACATGCGCCATTCTTCTCGTCGGTTTAGACGCGGCCCCGAGGTCGAAATCTTTTTGGGAGCGTCCATGTCGGCTGAGGGGGGGTTAGTATACGTCGAGGGAGAATGTGAAGCGACGTACCATCTTCCTCCTGCTTGACCGCCGCCTTGGTATCCTTGGAATCATCCTTGATGGATTCACCGTCAACCTTGATCTCGTCGTCTTCCTCCTTGGTGTCGTGATCAGGCTTGACGATCTCGCCCTCGGTCGTCAGTTTCTGGGAGAGTCGTTGCAGACGAGCGGCATGGTGGACTGCGTAGAACGAGTCTGTTCGCTTGGCGGTTCGTGCGGCGACCTTCTTCTTGTTTCGGAGTGATTTGCCCATGGTTGGAGATGTGAAGGGAGAATGGATAGTGGATTAGAAGTGAATAGGAAGATGAAGCGAAGCCCTCTCAACTTGTCAAGCATCGGCAAAATTCGAAGGGCGGGGCGGAGTTGCTCGTCATGTCCGTCATTCCACAAAGTAAACAGCGGATGCAAACTGGAGCGTCTCGAGTGTCCTTCAACCCTCAACGTTAACTTGCTTGCACCGACCGCTTACTTTGGTTCATGCTCTCTCCCCTTATCCAATAACATGGGCACAACCGAAACGTGCGTTGGAAGATCACGGGACTCCTTATATGCTGAATCACTCGATGCTCCAGGTTCGATGCGCATCAGCTCCGCGCGTACATGCGAAAGGTATGCTTCGATACGTTTTTTGCCTCTCATCCACTGACGTGAACGTCTAGCTGATGGAGGCGACCCTATCCAGTGAGAGAGGAGTAGTCCCGGAGTATAGGGTTGCTGAGCTGTCGGACAGATGTGACATTCGAAAAGGAGCAGGTCAAGCATGTCAGCCAAGAGTTGAGCGCGGTGAGTTTGCCTTTGGGTCTACCATTTCACGAAGACTGATAGCCGTCATTGATAGCGGATAAAGGACCGGATGGTGGAACTCGGCCCGCGCTATTGGAAGTACATCGCAAGTCGGCCTCTTGAATGATATCGTGGGGGAAGCTGGAACTCTGGTTTCAGGTCACGATCATCATAAACGAAAACCTTGGACAAGGCGGCAGGTGAGTCGTCACATACATCCTTTCCCTGTAGTGCTAACGGGAGACGTATCAGAGCCGATATGGCCAACCACTGGGGACCGAAAGATCAATGCATACAGGAGATATACAGTAATGTGCGTATCGTCAACTCTCCCTCGTCAAGCGCTGATCGCCTTGGTGTGATAGTCAAGCATCGTCTGCGTCTGTTTTGCGTACGTGATACGCCTGCATCCACCGACGACTGGAAACGAAGCGATTCAGCTGCCCGTGGCACCTTTGACGCCGGCGCCTACACAGGGGTAGTGTGATGGCGAGGGTACGCAGAGGAGCAGAGATTAAGGCGGTCGCAAGTTTCTCCGGCGTCATATCCGGTCGGGAGATCGTCAGATTGCGAATGGGTCTCCCACGATGCTCAAATTGCTGCCAAGGAAGCTTATAATGATAGGAAGACTCAGAGAGTTCGATTGCCAAATCCGGGCAAATCTTGTATTCATTCCTGGTCATTCATTACCCTATTCCACGTATACAATTTAAATAGTCTACATTACCAGCCTAATCGGTGTAGGCACCCTCGGACGCATCTGCCGCATCTCGCGCATACTTGAACAAGATACCACGCTTGAACCTCGGCTCACGCTTGCCCGTCTTTTCCCACTCTTCACGTCGCTTTGCAAACTCTTCGTCCGACACGTCGACGCTCAGCGTGTTCTTCTCGGCGTCGATCGTGACGACATCGCCGTCCTTGACGAGCGCGATGGGACCGCCGACGAAAGCTTCCGGGGTGACGTGGCCAACGACGAAGCCTCGACTGGCACCGCTGAATCGTCCGTCGGTGATGAGGGCCGTGTCGTTGCCGAGACCGGCTCCCATGATGGCGCCCGTGACTTTCAACCTGGAGAGGGGTCAGACGTGGGAGGGACGCGTTTGCCTAGGACTCACATCTCTGGCATGCCTGGACCACCCTTGGGGCCCTTGTATCGCAATACGACAACGGTACCCTTTGTCAATCGATGTTCGGCAATGGCATCCAAAGCGCCCTGCTCCGAGTCAAAGCACATGGCTTTACCCGAAAAGTAGACGCCCTCTTTGCCGGTGATCTTGGCGACGGCTCCTCGGGGCGAAAGGTTGCTGCGTGACTGTTAGCTGTCATTCGTGCCGGCGGACGCGTGACTCACCCCTTGAGGATTCGCAAGTGCCCAGTCGCCTTCATCGGGTTGTCAAGAGGTCGGATAACGTCTTGGGTCGTAAAGTCGAGCGTGGGGGCGTGCTCCAGGTTTTCGGCCATTGTCTTGCCAGTAACCGTCATGATGCTGAAGTGGGGTTAGCTAAGCCTTGTCAGTATATATAGCGACTCACCTTCCGTCGATCATGCCGTTCTCCATCAAGTACTTCAAGATCGCCGGCGTGCCTCCGGCCTTGTGCACATCCTCCATGTTGTACCTGCCACTTGGCTGCAAGTCAGCCAAAACAGGAGTCTTGTCGGCAATCTTTTGGAAATCGTCAATGTCAAGCTGGACGTTGCAAGCTCGGGCGACAGCGAGCAGATGCAGGACGGCGTTGGTGGATCCGCAAAGGACCATGCAGATGGTAATGGCGTTCAGGAACGCGGGTCGGGTCATGATGTCGAGCGGACGGATGTTCTTCTCCAGCAACGTTCGCACATACTTGCCTGCACGAGCGCATTCTTGCTGCTTTTCGGGATAGACCGCGGGAAGACTGCTGCTGAATGGCAGAGTCATACCCATGGCCTCCATGATGGACGACATCGTGTTGGCGGTAAACATTCCACTGCAGGAACCGTACGAGGGGCAGGCGTGACGGACGACGTCCTCGTGCTGTTCCTTGGTCACTTCGCCGGAGATATGGCCACCGTAGCTCTCGTAGAAGCTTCCAATGTTGAGCGCGTCGCCGGCTTTGGCGCCCAGGGCGGGGCAGTCCACAGTTCGCTTTCCGGCCTGGATGGCGCCGCCGTAGATGATCAGGGTCGGCCGGTTGTATCGTGCGGCGGCGATCATGGCACCGGGCATGTTCTTGTCGCATGCAGGGATCAGGATGGAGCCGTCGTATCGGTGGGCTTCCATGATGGTCTCAATCGAGTCTGAAGGAGAGTGGAAGGCGAGTGAGTCGCATTTTCGTTTTTCCGTTTTTTTCCCTGTTACTCACCTGCTATCAAATCTCGAGAGGGCAACGAGTAGCTCATACCGTCGTGGCCCATACCGATGTTGTCGCTGCCCCAAAGTGGTCAGCGAAAGCGGAAAATGGAAATCACGAGAAAACTCACCTCACCCCCACCGTCGCCGTCTGAAAACCGACCATTCCGGCGTCTTGTACCCCTTTCTTGACGACCTTTCCAAATTCCACAGTGTTTACGTTACAGGGATTGCCTTGATGTCAGGGAGACGTTGGAGAGCGCAGAGAGATAGAGCGAGGAGATTGGAGAGCAAAGAGATTGAAGAGGGAAGAAATTTAGTCAAAATGCGAGCGAAAACGCGGAGAATGGAATCGGGTCGCCTTACCTTCAAACCACACACTGGCAATACAGATTTGTGCTTTGTGAAGGTCCTCCGGTGTCAGACCAAGTGCGTACATGTACGCTTGCGATCCACCGCGCGAGGGGTCTTCAGTAAGGAAGGAAGAGTGCACATTGATCTTCCTGGTGGGGTTCTCTTGCGATTGCGGAGCTGGTTCGTGGCCGAAAGCGTCGGCGACCTTGGATCGAGGAATCGAGTGGATGTTGACTTCCCCGGCAGACATGGTGGAAGAAGGTAAAAAGCGTTGAGAAAGCAGAAGGGGAAAGTGCTATGAAAGGGCAAGCTGTGATGAGTTATACGACCTTTGTTCCGCAATTCAGCCCATCTTACTGGCTCGGATCGCGTTCGGACGCAGCGGCGTTCGGAAACCCCGGACCGTGCTGCTCGGGTTACGTGAGACACCGAATTGCCGTAGCGTTGCGGTCTGGGTAACCAGGCGCTCGGTTTCCCCGACAGCTGATTGCAACACAGCTCGCAAGTTTGGCGAACGGACCAGCGGCGGACAGAACGGCGGACCATGATGGCGCAGACGGAAAGCGAAGGTATGCAGGGGTAGACGCTGGGCAGACGCTTGTGGACAGCGCCCGACGATGTGGACCATCGAAGATGAAGTTCTTGCACCAGGTCATTGACGATTGTCGTCTAGCCGTGGAGTTTGGGGCCAGACAGCTGGACTGGACAGACGTGGGGGATATCGTCAAGGTCCAGACCGTGGTCGCGGTGGCGATCGAGTCCGTAGGCGAGGCAAGGTGATGGTGCACGAGGGACAGGTATTTGGTGACGCGTGACGGATGTCCAAGACGTCAAGTCCATTTCGCATGTCGAATCCGTCTGGCCTGCCCCGTGTGGCCGCTCGTCATCCTGGCTCGTCTCGTTTCGCGAATTATCACATATCCCAAAACAACCAGCGAGAAACAAGAAACCTGGCGGTACGCGTCCGCTTGATAGGTATACAACAAAGGTCCTGCCTGCACCTTTTCCCTCCGTCACTCGTAATGTAGACGTCGCGACCCACGCCGAACGGTTGTGATAGATTATACTGTTCGGCGAGAAGCGATGCGATTAACCCAGGAGACCGGCGACACAGGCGGTCGACAGGGTGGCCTAGACACGATGTCAGTACCGCCAGAAACTTCCAAAGGCCTTGAACGTACCAAAATACCGGTGAACAACGCCCTCGGGGTCAACCTGATGATTCGGTCGGCCTTGTTGGGGGCCATGGCGACGAGGATACCAATGTTGATACCGGCAGACGCGAGGTTTCCGAAACCACAGACGGCGCTGCACGATGGTCAGCACGAGTTGACGATTTGAGGACGCGACACTTACTATCGGCAGATGAGCTGCGCTCGCTCACTGACCCAGAGCGGGTCGGCCTTGAAGTTGGTGGCGATGGCGTCGAATGCGACAAACTCGTTGGCGGCGATCTTGACGGCGATGATCTTGGAAACGGGCAAGATGTCCGCGGGGGGCACGCCGAGGAGCTGCAGAGAGGTCAGCAAAAGTCTTGAAGGCTCAAGACGAACTTACGAAAGTGAACGGGTAGAGAATGTAACCACCGATCAACTGAATCGACAGCGAGTCGGCTCCGCTTCGCGCGATACCCCAGAACTGACCGACCCAGGCGAGCACACCGTTGACGGCGTACAGGGCGGAAACGATACAGAGCACGTTGCAGAAGATCAAGCCGGCCACTCGGAGACCGAACCAGGCGCCCTCGGAAAAGGCGTGGAGCGCGTTGTACGGCTTGGGTCCGTCCGTCGCTTCGTCGTGTTCAAAGACGGCGGCCTTGCCCATGGTGACGGGCTTCTTGGTTTCGGGCATCATCGTCTTGGAAAGCGCGATCGAGGCCGGGATGGACATGAGGGACGAGGTCAACAAGTCCTTGGGCGGAATACCGAGCGAGACGTAGGCGATAAAGACGGATCCGGCGATCGTGGCGAAACCCGAGGTCAGGGCCTGGTGGATTTCCGAGTCGGTCATGTGCTTGACGTAGGGTCGCACGAGGACACAGTTTTCACCCTGGCCGATGAAGGGGGAGGCTGAGAGGAATTAGGAATTAGCTTTGGCGCCTAGTGCAGGATTTGGCGTGACTCACCAGCGGCGACGACGGCCTCGGCACCGGAAATACCAAAAGTCTTGGAGAAGAACCAGGCAAACTTTTGCACAAACCAGGTCAGGGCGCCAATGTAGCTCAAGAGCGTGGCAAAGGCGACGAAGAAGATGATGGCCGACAAGGTGTTGGTGAAAAAGTAGCCGTTCTCGATAAAGTCCCGCCAGAAAAAGGTGGCACCGCCTGGGGGATCGTCAGTGAAGTTCACCATTTGCAGGGCTGCGACTCACCCTGAATACCCGACTCGAGCAAATCGGAAGCGGCCAAGGCGAGCCACGTGATGACGGCCAAACCAGCGCCGGTCTTGAAGACGAGCAAACCAAAGATCATCTGCATGCAGAGACCGAGGATGATCGGTTGCGCGCGGACGGCCCGTCGCTTGGACGACATGATCCAGCACGCGCCGTACATGACGGCCATTCCGACGAGGGAGACGACTCGCCACTTGTACGGCGAGGAATCCGTCTGCTTGATACCGAACGTCGATCCGAGGAAGAGAACGGCGACGGCGCCCCATCCGACACCGAGCTTGCCGATGTAGGGCAACATGTGCCATACGCGCTGGAAGGTCGCGCCCCATGCGGCACCGATAGCGTTGGAAAACGGCTTCTTGGGGATGTATTTCGACTTGTGGAAGAGGATGACGAGGATGAAGAACCAGGCGATGATCGAGGTGATGATCCAGTAGTGACGGGTCTTTTCCCTGACGACCGAGGGGATCCAGATGCCGAGCTGAGGGGTGTCAGCACAGTCCCGACGAGGAGAAACCTCGACTCACCAAGAGCGCAATCATGGCCATGTCACGGATGATCGTAAACGTCTTGGACGCCCTGAACGCGTTCCACTTTTCGGAAAACTTTCCCGGCTCGTCGTCGCCGTACAAATCCTCATCTTCGGCGCTGGAAGGCGCGGCTTCGACGTCGTCCGTCGCCGGGTACGCCCCACCGCGCTTCTCGAAATCCTTTTCCTGCGACGAGTGCGACGAATGACGACCCTCGCCGACGTTCATCGGTCCACCGTGGGCGGCATCTTGCAACGGGCCAGCCACCGAGATGGGCAGTTGATGGACGTGATCGTGCTGGTGTTCGTGAAGATGTGACATGATGACGGGATGCTGATTCGTCTATCCCGGAAAAGGGTGAGCGGCGAGTCTGACGTTATATCGCGAATCTGCTCACCGGATCTCTGACCTCGCCGGGTATAGCTGAAGGGACGATCTCCGCTGCAGTCGGACGTGGGGTAGGAGGAGAGGGCGAGGGAGGGAGACGAGGTTATCAGCAGAAACGCGCCCGACTCAATTTTTTCAGTTTTGGTATCGTGTGCTCCACTCGATCGTCTTATCCGACAAAGAAAGCCTCGTGCACCATGTGATTCGACGGGGGGTTGGCATTTGTGCGACGTGTTTTGAGCCGGAGGGGCGAAAGAAAAAGGTCTAGCTCGATTATGACACGGGCGCACCAGCTACTAGGCTCCAGGGGGTCTGACTTCTCGGGTAAAAGCCCTGAACTAGCCGTACTTTACAGCCGTCACCGCCAAACAGCTTGCGCTTTTTCATGTCTCACCAACCCCGCACCCCGCGCTTCTCGACGATCATCACACGACCGTCCCTGCTGATCCAGCGATAGGAGATAGGGACGACTCCTGTGGCAGCGCCGTCTTCGCGTTGCCTGCCACTGCGACCTCCTTGCATGATATCAGGTGGCGAGTGATCGTCACAACAGAGGTGGTCGACCGACCGATCTGTCATTGCAGCTGTCATTGCCCTGCGGTTTGTGATCTGAAACGCAATGACACAGATATCAGCCCAGGGAAAGAAGCGCCAATCATTCTAGCTCGAGCGCGGCGTAACGCGGCGCGGGAATTGGTACCGAGGCAGGGAGTTCTGCCTTCTATCAGCCTTCTCCGCAACTATCTTCCAGAGCACATGACTCCCACATGATACCGCTCTGCGAACAACAAGCTGAACAACAATAATCAGCCGCAAAAGTCAGAGAGCAGACAGGCACCAAGGTGGTCAAAGATAGACACCTCCCTCCTATTCCTGACAACCTCCTTCTTGTCCTCATCTACGCCCTTCCCGTCGCTGCCTCCTGAGCATCCCCGCGACCCGAGAGATCGACCGCGACTCGTACGTCAGCTGCTTCGGATATAACCGTCCCCTCCAGGGGATCCTGAGAGAGGCCCCGTGGGTATAAGTATGTCTGCTGACCTGGGCAGATCCGTTTACGACGGGATAGAACGTCTGCGCGGGGCAAGGCTCGCCATGTTGTTCCAAGTACGGCGGCCTAGGGGTATACATCAGACTGGCAATTCAAGCTGACCACGCTGCTGACCAACAGCATCGGTGGCAGGCATGTGTTTGCTGATGCGGTTGTTCATTTGGCATGTTTGCATCTGCCTCAGCAAACTCGTCTGCCCATGGGTCGTTCTCACCTCCAGTAAGTCGGGATCCGGCGTACAATGCAGTTCGAGGCGTAGACTCGAACAACGGCTCGGGCAAAGCACAGGATCCGTTTATGGGATGGAATCGGCAGGAGTAGTGCTTGTCCGTATAGGTTGGAGTTCTTGTAGTACAGGGCGCAATGACAAGCAATTGACTACCTGGGACGGCACACACCAGCAGTAAGAGACGCATGGCGATGAAGAAATGTTACCTTTAACCATGCCGCAGTCCGTCTGTTCTTGTGTGTCGCGGACGTTGCATAGGTCTTTTGAGTTGGTCGTATACTAAAACAGACGTTGCATGCTGGTCACCCGTGGGACTGAAGGACAAGCACACACCGGGACAAGAGCTCTTCCAGTGTGGTCCGGAGACACGGTCCTGACCGATTTTGATGGGGGACTTGCGCGAAGACAGCAGTGCCAACTTCCCTTCCACCGGAATCATTCTTTCGATCCGAGGCAGTGCCAACTTCCCTTCCACCGGAATCATTCTCTCGATCCGACGACTACCGCTGTGGTACCGGACATGACGCACGCTCGTCCCCTCCCTGCCGATCACACGTTGCGGGTTTCCTTCAATGCCGTACAGGTCGCCAGTCCGCCGGCAGGTCGAGGAGTCGAGGCGGCGCAGTCGAGACGATGGCATGCCGGGACGACGATGCGTCGATTCGAGGCGTCGGCGGACGAAGGCATTCTACTGAACATGCGTCCAGCGGTTTGGGATAACATAGGCTGAAACATGGGCAGAGACGCTCAGCATGGGGTATAGGAGGAAGCATCGATACAGACTTGCCCTTGTTGACTCTATTCCACAAAATGGGATCCGTGACAGCCGGAACCGCGGATTGTATGTAGCCCTAGTCCAGCACATTCAGCGAATCGGAGAACTCATGCGGGGGCCAGACATAGGTTCTTCTTTTCTCGCCGGACTGAAAGAAAACAAAGGGTTGGCATTGAGCGCCGCGTCGCGAGGTACAATGAGAGACTGACCATCCACATGGGAGCTCCGAGGAGCTGGACGTCGAGTTGTTTGGCGGTAGATCGATTGCGCAGCAGCGGTAACGTATTGTCATCTGCGTGTCGCTGGGAGTGATTGCCGTCCGATGCCCAGCTCCCCAGTAGCGGAACCGTAGGCGAGACGTCTGCATGGATCCGGGATGGCGCATGATCAGGGACGGCTTCGGATCGAGGAGCCAGCTGAATCGGTGTCATCTTCCTTTCCAGTCATATTTGCATCGCCTCGAGCCGCTTGACGCTCAACGGGTTATCCCACAATCGGAGCCGGAACCCCTTCGTAAGACGGCGGGGTGTCGTATGTCTTCAGGTGTCGGCGATCTGATCGCATGATGGGCCATGGGGATCATGTTGAGGCGTGGTCAGGTGCGGCGACGGGACTGTGTAGAACGGATGGTTCCGGTGAAGTGGTAGAGATTCGGCCTTGCGTACTGCTGTCAGGAGCGCGTTAAACGTGTCGATTACCGTTGGGTAGGGTACTCACCTGGTGGACGGGACAAGGATGTTCTCGCGCGACGCTTGAGGGACATGCCGGACCTCCTTGGACACTCCTCGATGCGCACGTTGTCGTCGACTGCAACACGCGTCAATATCACACTTGCCCCACGACATCACGACTCACCCTTCGGTCGCTTGTGGCCGTGATCGACGCAGGTCTGGCGACGACGTTGGCACGGGACGTACTGCACACGGGCTTCTGAAAGCCGGAAAGAGGCAGGATGCGATGCTGTTCGAAGTCCTTAGACGTTGGCGCCTTTGCAATGCTGTTGCGGCCCGACTGCCGATAACGGACGCGGGTGGGCGATGGTTATTCTGGAAAAAGAGATCAATACATACTTCTATGCGTCACGGGAGGCCTACTGAGGGATCGCAGTGAAGAGCGTCGGGAGAAATGTCACTCCTGCTATCGAACAACAGGCCCAGAGGGATGAGAAAACTCTACGAGTGACGCGTTGGAACAGTTACTCGTACATGGAGGGATTGAAGGAGTGTAATCGTCCTTTGCGAGGAGGTGCGAGAATGCGTTGTCCTGAAGAGACGATCAGCGATGGAGAACGCGTTGCGAGACCGTAACTTACCCTGGAATCGAGCGTTCGACGGCAGAGAAATTTGTACGCGGGACGCGCGGGCAATGGATATGCTTTCTTCGGGGGCTACTTCGTATCGGGTGTCGGAACGACAGAGGTGTTTGACCGTCGTCAAAGCCTAAATCGACATCATTCGCATCTCTAGGAATTCTGACGTCAGCATCTCGCGAACTCGTCGAGGTTTGACACTCACCGCGCCTTTCGCAGACGGCACGAACTGCTCAGACTTGATAGGTCGCTGGTTCATGGTGGAGACTATCCATAGTGTCAATCTGAACTGTTAGTGCTGTTTGTGTAGACGGACAAATACGGATCGGACCAGGTGCCATGTTAGGTTGATGACCTTTAGATATATTTCCCAACTTTGATTAGCTTCCGCTGCGAGCCTTGACTATCGAATAATCTCTCTTCACAGCTCTCTTGACTGACTGACTTGAACGTCAAACCATTCTCCCTTTCCCCTCATCGACGCCTTCACAACCACTGCCACGCCATCAGGCAACCCCCTCGACAGATCGTCAAAGCACCGACCTCAAACCGCCCGGCGCAGAGCAGGATCTGACCCGTCATTACAAAACCCCTTTCTAACGACGCAACCTCCCTCTCGTATGGATCAACCCTGGACGACGGATACTGGCGATTGGTTGATCTGAGGCAATTGGTGAGTCCGATAGAGAGATGTGGATCGGGGAATCGATGTGTCCGGATGGGAGAATTGAAGGGAAGAGGAGATTTGAGGCGTTGAGAGGGGAAGGTGATCGGTCGTCGTATGGCGTGTGCGGGGTCGTGGATGAATTTGCGGATGTCAAGGGGAAGCAGTGGATGTCGAGATGAAAGGAAGACTCAGGGCCAGACTATGCCGGTTTTCGGATGAATGTCTGGAAGACTTGCCGCGATCTCCGGAAAGGGGTTCATGCAGCTGGGAGCCCAGAACGAAGGATGTTCGGCTAGGGAGGAGAGACAGAGGAATGATGACGACAGGCGACGCAGGGGACGGATGCACGTTGCCGACAGCGTAGCGGGAACTGCAACGAGAAAGGCCAAAGGCAAGCCGACGAGAAAAGTGATCAGAGAGCGGATAGGAAGGAAGACGTTCCGCCGACGGACATAGGGGAGGTCACGTTGCAGCGATGAACGGAAGAGGTCGAGGTGCCGCAGCGAGGATGGGAGAAAGAAGGTGCGACGCCGTCGCCGATGGACGTTTCGATTTTTTTGTCATCATCTCTTGCACCTCCGATCTGGCTGGACCTACGGGGGAGTGATTCGGAAGCCGATGACCTGAATGCCAAGACGTCAGCGAAGGCGAGTTGAGGGAACGGCTGTCATGGGATGGAGAATACAGGAGAATCCCGATGTACATTGTGCGCGGCGGGGCACGGTTACACTCGATGCAGGGGATATAAGCGACGGAGGACGTGCACCTGTTCTCGTCGTCTCAACCTGAGAGCCAAGTCAGGCCGAGGTCGCGGATGTAGGGCAGATCATTAACTTGACGTCCTCTGCCTCGAGGTCTACTGTTCGCGTTGTCATATCGCTGGATCCGTTCGCCAATTGTTCTGCGACAAGTTAATCATTTCAAGTGCACCTGCTAACCTTCTCTCTTCCCAGGCAACGATGGCGTGGCGCTACCTCGAGCAGGTCCCCACGGGCTTCCAACCACAGCTGGGGTACCCTGCCAACGGGTATGACTTTTCCCAGGTCGAGTACGCCGGCTCGCCTTTGTCGGCTGGATTCATTCCCCCCGCTCCGAGTCAGCCACCATCGACGAGAACGCAAGAGGCGACAACAGGACCCGCGTATCAAACGTTTGTGAACTCGTTCATTCTAGCCGAATTCAACGCCACCAACTTGCCCTTCCTCGCGCGACTGGTACACAATCTACCGATCGATCTGGGAGCACACTCGAGACCTCCGGCTCCGCCAACAGGACCGACGGGAGGCAGATCGAGGTCGAGGGAGCGGAGTAGACGCGTGTTGGGAGTGGCCGAGGCGGAGAGGGACAGGACAAGGTTGTTGAGGCAGAACACGGCACGAGATCCCCGGTTCGACTGGGAGAATTTCCCCAAGACGATCGGCTGGCAGGAGAGGGGTGAGAAGGAACAGGAGGCGCGGACGGTCAATGGGCAAGGTGTGTTCGCTTCAAGTTGCGCAAGGCTTTCGCTGACGTTTCGTAGATCCGAACGAAGATGGCGAACAGCAAGACGAGCAAGACGGGCAAGATCCGCAAGTCGAGATAGAGATCGATTTCCGAGTGGAAGACGGACGAGGTATGTCGCATGTCTTGTCATGTTGCGTCTGCTCACCTACTCTAGGCGCAGCCTCCACGGGCGATACAAATCTTGGGAAAAGAAAACGTCCCGAAACATCAAGTACCACTCGCACTCAAGATCACACCCCGCGCACGAATGGCTCGGTATCAGCTGGTTCAGATTCAACGACAAGGCAAGCATCTGTGGCAACGGCGCTCCAAAATTCCGAACAACCCCTATCGGCCGATCACGAAGAACGTCAACGTCGAGCCCAGGAGTTGCTCCAACAAGAAAAGGAGCGGGCGTTGCAACGGCGACTGGAACGCGAGAGGCGGCGCAAGAAGAGGGTCAACTTCGTTCCTCGTCTTTACGACCGGTTCAACGCGCCCGTCATTCCGTCTCGCTTCGAATACTACTGTCAGTGGTATGACCGATATGCGGCGCATTTCGAAAAGATTGATGCCGAGGATGTTGTGGAACAGGAGAGGGCGCGAAAGTTGATGAAGGAAGGGAGATCGGTCGCGTCGATCTACGAGGAAGCACGGGCATTGGAGGCACTCGCTCCGACCTCAAGCCGGTCAAAGTACAACCCAAAAAGTTCCTCGAGTTACGCGGCGCCGGATCCACTGCATATTCCCAAATTCTTCCCACCGATTCCACCAGCGAATCAACCAAAGATCGAGCCGCACGTCCCTCGCCATCGTCAAGCGCAACCCGTCAAGAGTAGCTTGCTCAAACGCACGTCGAGACGGGTCGCGGATGCCGCCTGGGCGATGGGTGCGCGCGCAGTGGGAGCGATGAGGAATGTCGTCGGAGGGTTTGCCGGCTTTGTGAGGAATGGGGGGTCGGCGGCAAGTTCGGGGGGCGAGGAAGGAAACGCCGGTCGCTCACCGAGGATCGCTGCGGCCGACAGCGGCATCGAGGTGTCGAGTCTGGGGAGTGGTTTGACCGCTCGGACGCTAGCAAATGGAGGATGGCCAATGGGCATGGGGCCTCCCTCCGCACGACCCGCTGCCGTTGCTCCGCCCCCACCGGTCGCCGAGGAGGACGAAAAATCCGACACCGAGGAGCGCTTCTACCAGCCCCCACCTTCCGCCGTCGAGGATGATGACGATGATGACGACGCCCTGGCCCAGATGTTCAATCAGTCGAGGGGTGCCAGGGTAGCGGAACAGCGCGGAAAGTCGGGCAAGAGCGCGGGCAAGGCGCCCGAGGTCGTCGTTTACTCCAGGAGGGACTTGGATGGCTCATCGGCAGATCCGCCCGCGCTGCCCGAAATCGGCACAGATGCGAGTCGACCGCTGACCAGGGACAACACGGCGTTCAACGCCGCCGAACTGGATTTCGTCCCGCTCACCATACAAGACGACGATGACGACAAGATCAGCGATCTCGCTTCTACGCGAAATCGCGTTATTGCCCGCCTTCCGCCAAACGCTTCCCGCGCGCAGGTCGAAGCCGCGGAAGCCAATGAACGTTACCGGGTTCAAGAGGCGCGGTACGAGTTGCAGCAGCGGCAGTGGCAGGAGTATCTGCGGTCTTTGGGCGGGCTCGGGGCGCAGTTGGAAGTCGAGCCGTTCCGACCGGGAGACTCGTGGAGGGATGATGAATCGGACGAAGAGGATGATGGGCCAGACGGAAAGAGGCGCCGTACGCCCGTCGAGCGCGGTCGGCGCAGGGAAAGGGCGGGTACGGAAGATCATCCGGAGGACAAAACCCACCCGCGCCTCAAGAGCCCACCGCCCGAACACCGACTGCCAGACATGGAAGGCGCAGACGACGACGAAAAAGCCGACTTTGACAACACCGTCGGAGGCCGATTACGCTCAATACTCCAAAAATACGACAAGCGATACGAGCCCGAAGTCGCCGACACGGACGACTCGGACGCCGAGAACTCAGATTTCGCCGGAATTCAACTCGACGACGACTTGGAGGAAATGATCGATGAAATCGAAGTGCCCGAATTAGCCGCCGCGCCATTGTACGGGTCGGGTTTCAACAGGGACCGCGTGATGCCAAAGCTCCGACGACCGGACCGTGATAGGGAGCGGGACCTCGAGCGTCAAAGGCGCGAAGCGCGAAGACACCGGGAGGCGGACGAGCGACGGGCAAGCCGATGGGCGAGCGGCGTACCCGGAAGTTCGACATATCGTTGGTAGACAAGACATTGCTTGTACTAATCAGCTACAGCCTGTATGGCTCTTTGTCATCATTATTGCATTGTTTCTTGTTGTGCGGCCTACGACTACAGGTGATTCTCATCGAGCCGACTGACCGCACTTCCCGAAGTTGAAACCTCTAAAGGTCAGATCGCTCGAATTTTAACTACGGCGACCTCGATTTGGCGAGTATCGACGCCATGCCGTTCCTATACTCTGGGCCTCACCTCACGCCCCTCGCATAGGTCGCTGAAGTTTGCGCCGCGGCGTATCACTTGAGGGGTTTGAGAAGCGGGTGTGAGGATTGGTGTACGCGATGTGACGGAAAGCAGACTCGAGGGCCAGGGCGTCTCGTCTCGCCAGAAGATGCGCAGGTATGGCATAACCGTTCCTCGCTTCCAGTACTTCCAAGCACGTTGCGCATCGTTATGCACAGGCCTTGACCGCATTCGACTCTCATTCGCCACCTGCTCTCGACTCCCGTCTCTCCCCAGTCCTGCCTGCTTCCAGAAACCGACTGTCTCTGACCGTGGCCCATGGTCGACCCGCTCAACCTCCGTCAACCGTTGACCGGCGCTCTTTGGAAGGACTCTTGGCGACGAGGAGCTGGGAAGAATAGGCGCTCGGGTAGACAGCGAGAGGATAGTCGTCACAGAGGAATCGACGAAGGCCTTCGGCGGAAGCGGGCGCTGTTATTTGGGATCAGACAAAGGGCATTGTATCAAACTCAAGGCGGACTCACGAGACCTGGATGATCGATAGGCCAGACGAGACTCTCGTCCTGAGCGAGCCGAGCGATGGAGAGGGAGGGACAGGGCGACATCGCACGGGCGAGCGGTGATGTCGACTCCGAATCGGACAGTCTTGAGCTGTTGTGCTTTTGACGCACACCTGGCTGAGGCGGCACTGTTGTGGCCACAGAGATGTGAGAAGACGTTCCTGGGGACGAGCGCAGAGCAACTCACGTAGCATGTACACGTCGCATTATCACATCCGCGACATATCGCTCTCTCTTTGCCCTCATCAGTCCTCTCCGGCCGCCCAGATCGCGTCGTAGCGCCGTGCCATCCAGCAAAGGACAGCTTTACAAGATGTCAAACATCAGAGAGGGAGTGGGTAAAGGTAACCAGATAACGACTCACGAATACCTTTGCGCAAGACACCAGCGCCCCTTCTGATCCGTCGAGCCATCTCTTCGCGTCAACACTCCACCTAACTCCCCGCTGGTCGAGCCTTCCTACGTCATCAGCTCAGTTGCTGAAGCAAGCACTGGTCGATGCGGTCTTGCGGCACTGCGGGGGACGACGTCGGATCTTCGAGGTGAAATTCTTCCCAGCGAGCCGAGACCGACGACGAACGAGAAGGCCTTGAGTCACAAGTGCGAATGCAGGACAACCGGCCGGCTGAATGATGACTGTCCCCTCCAGGTCATCACAGAGGTCAAGCAACTTGCCGGAAGAGCCAGCGGATTTGCTATTTGCGCAGCAGATCAGAAAGATACCCGGATTTGAAGAACGACCGCAAGTAGTACCGGTGGTGCGAGATAGGACAGGCTAGAGTGAGCTGCCAGCGATCTGGGAGGTCTCGGAACGTGAGAAGCCCTGCGGCAATAGAGCGTGCCGTGCAAGAGATCATGACAGTGTAAACTGAATGATGCATGCCTAACGCCGAATTGGGATTGATTTAGCTGATAGATAGAATACAAAACACCTTCGTGGTGCGTAGAGGCGGGGTCCATATTACGTACACACTGCGACCTCTTAGAACTCCTCGATAAACTCCCTGACATCCTTGGGCAACCACTCGTCCCACAGCGAGTTGCTGAGAGGCTCTCCCACGAGGCCGTTCCCGAGCGCCCAATCCGACTTCAGGAACGACAAGAACTCGTCCGCGCCCTTGTCTTGGAAACGTTGAAGCGCCGTCTCGGGCGACTCGTGGGAGACTTCGATCTGCTTGGGCGATTTCGATTGATAAAGAGAGGCGAGGTTGTTGATGGTGGCTGTCGAGCCTTGAATCCGGTAGACGGCGCCGGCGAGTGCGGAAGGGGGTGTTTCTGAATAGTGAATAGGACGTCAGAGATTGCCTGGTCAGGCGAGAAGACGGACTTACCGGTCAAGACGTGCGCGACGAAACGGGCAGCATCGTTAATCGCTGTAAAGCTTATCTTCTCGTCGCCGGTCCCGACCACTTTGATCTTGCCGTCCTTGTCAGGCCTGAAAGCAACAGACATGTCAGCACATCTTCTCAGAAAACAGACATCGACTTACCCGGCAAAAGTGCCAACCCAATCGGCGAAAGGCCCGGTGATGAACACTGCATACGGAATCTTCTTCTTCTCGAGGTCGAGCTGGACCTTGCGTTTGGCAAACAAGGGACTCTTCTCGTCCTTGACCTTGGTAGTGTCGTTGCCGAATTCGCTGGGTACGAACAATTTGACACCCGTCTTGCCCGTTGCCACGGCTTCAATCAAGGCGCTTTGCACCTCGATCGCCGCTGTCGTCAGGGTAGAGATGAGGACTTCCGAATCCTTGAGTTCGTCGACGAGCTTGGCCTGATCCGAGTAGTCGACGGGCACGACAGTTACGCCGAGATCGGTCAACTCTTTGGCTGCAGGCGACTTGACCTACGAAGAGAATGTCAGAGCGATCCAGAGGGAATGTCAGAGCGATCCAGCGAGGAAGGCGAGCAACTCACAGATCCCGGTCGAGCGAGAACTTTGACCTTGACACCGGGAACCTTGACCAAGTTCTTGACGATCAAGTTGCCGATGTTGGCGGAACCGGGTTTGCCGCCTCCTAGACCTCCGGCGACGGTGAATGATTTGTATGTCGACATGATGTGATGGGAAAGAAGTGGTAGTTGCGGACGAAAGTGTCGGTTGTGTCGATGCGGAATGCGCCAACGAGATGGCGGAAAAGACAGACCATGCTGAACAAACTGCTTATATCTTGCGCCGATTTCCGGTCATCTGATCATTCCTGGTGGATTGTCACGTCAGCTTGCTTGCCGTTGACATGACCTGACGAACAGAACGCCATCGTTGTCAGCAAAGGTGATTGCTGACTTCGCGATATGGCATCATCCAGTCGTGTCTCAACCGGCGGAAGCAAACAACATTGGTAAGCAGATTGACCGAGCAAGTATAGACGGAGCTGATGTAAGAGACGGATAACGTTGTATACGATCCTATAGGTGCGCGACTATAGATGTTGCTACAGTATCAGTCCGTTAGGAGGGTCCAGTCGATATGTATTAAGAT
>JAKLLX010000105.1:0-73005 GCA_022813745.1 Naganishia kalamii | reverse complement strand
ATAACCCATCAACCCTGCCGATCTGCCATCATTAAGCTGCGACTTTCCTAAGTTTGCTTCCGTATAACTCATTTCGCTGTTGAGTAAGTGCGGCGATAAAGGTTGTGGCGTATGGGTAATGATCTGCATTCTCGTCTCTGGACGGGCGGTATATACATCTACGAAGAGAGAGTCATTCCTTTCCGGAAGCCACTCAGGCCACTGAGGCCAGGCAGCAGGCTGAATCCAAGATGGGTTCTCAAATGGACTATTGCACGCCTTCAAACCCACTTTAGAATCTTCCCTTTATCCTGTGATGCGCGGCTGTGGCTGAATCTCGTCTTCATGTAAGGAGGAGCCATGTAGAGATAAGCAGCGCGCGCGGCAGTCCCTGACCGACCGGTCACGAAAAGGTACTTAATATTCGGACTTAGGGACGTCTACTAACTCTACTTCCCATCTTGAGTGATCTGGCAGCAAGCGTCCATTGTGCCCTCACATCTGTCTTTATCTACCCTGCTCGATGACTTCCCCTTCGGATCGTGGTTCTGGATCGCAATCGCTCTTCAACAATAAGCAATTGGGGGAGGCTGACACGCTGATCGAGATCGCGGGGGACATCAAGTCGCAAATGGAAGAGTACCACAACGAAACCAATGCACGCAAGAAAGCTGCCTGGGAAAGAGCATCACTCATAACGAAGAATACGTTTCAAGACTCATTAACGCCATTCCTGGAAAGCCTCAAAGTGGCAGATGAAAGCCAGTCGGGGCCCTTTTCAAAGACTTGGAAAGCCTTGGATAGGGCAACGTATAATTTACGAGGCATATGCAAGTCGCCATCACCCAAGGAAGGTATACCGCCGAGCCATATGAACGATGATGCGCTCGAGGTGGTCAAGGATATCGAACGAAACGTCGAGCTGCTACGATTCTACTACCATCCCAACAAGCCGCAGATCAAGGTGGAAGAATCCCCTCTGCAAGATACAGGTCCGTTTGCAGCTGTCCCGACGCCAGTCTTCCAAGAGACGGCATCCGAATCATCGGACGGCAAGAGTACGGATGCGACGGCCTGGACATCGCGCGAAGAAGCGGAAAACGATAATACCTCGCCTGGACACAAGACCGATGCTGACTCTGACCGAGGGACGAAAAATTCAATTGTCTCCTCCACGGCACCAGTCGCGGCCACCTGAGCGCATGGGAGGTTCGTCTAGACTCGCGACTATCGTTCGCTGCATGTGCTGCACAAATCCCAATCTCCTCCTTGCTTACTCCGAGAGTCATGTCTAGTTGTCGTCCTCGTATATGTCGGTCGTCCGTGCAATAATGTACTCTGCTTACGGACTAGTCAGTTGTCATGCTGTCAGATCGTCAAGGCAGGCTTCAGATCGTCAAGGTAGGAAGCCATCTCTCGCCTCCCCCTTCCCCCTTAACCCAGAGCGTGCCAGATGGCGCTACGCCTTGCAAGGACACAAATACGTGCTATCACTAGCGAGTGGTCCCCAAATGGTGCTTAGCCAGATCTATAATCCTTACGTATACTGGGAAAGCGCACGCTTCGCGCAACTCGCAAGTGCACATCCGCTATTCCTCAGCCAGAATTCGAGCGCGAGGGATTTCGCCGCTCCCCTCAACTACGCGAAGACAGCCACAGGTTCGCGAAATGTATTCAAGACTCGCCGGGCGTGGAGCTCTCCAACGGTGGTACTTGCTGTCCCTCGCCATACTTCGCGCATTGTCAGATCGCGCCTTTCTGATTTCCCAGCCAAAACGCTACCAATCTTGTTCTCCAGCCATGATTCCTTCGCCAAGGCTGCTACCGCTTCGCAAGCTGTATCATATACTGTCCTGATATTGGAGTGTGAAAAGATACCACCCATTGCCCTTCGCGCCTCTTCGCGAGCTGGCAACGCGCAGAGTGTCCGTTTTCCCAGCCAAAACGCGCCCAACTTGCAGCTCAAGCGGGTTTTTGAATCCTACTATGACCCTAGCCTGCGAACATGGCTGCTGTTTCGCGGAATGTAACACACGTTCATCAGATGCAGGCCTTCTCATCGGTACCGCAAGCTATCCCTCGCGGTCCTTCGCGAGGCTGGCCAATCCTACTTTTGTGATTTCTCTGCCCAACACGAAGCATTCTGATCGCAAGTGACAACTCGCGTGAAGGCATCTGCCGCCTCGCGAGCCGAATCAGATACTCTCCTAACGCTAATGCGTTCAAGAATCTTTTCGGATTGGCTTTGCGTGGAGCCTGAGAACGAGCGCACCAGTGCTAGGTTCTCACTCAACCGTCTTTTTCGTCCCATGTCACGGGTACATAGCCAAGGTGGTCGGATACCTTGAAGCGTAAACCGCCGCCGACGCGCAATCGCGTCGGGACGAACCCGATGGGCGCATCGCGGTCATCGTAGATGGTACGCCTGCGTCTGTTCCCTCGCAAAGCACTACACTCCAGAGGACACATGCCAGGTCCGTCGCCCCACGAACGACACGCGGCAAGGCGTCATCACAGCACTCGTCGAGCCATATTTCCATCCATAACGAGGTATCCACTACGTCCATACAACCACCGCACACGCCGCCTCATTCCTGCTACACCCCTCTTCCCCTCCATTCCCAATTCCGACGTCCCGGAACGTTGTGTTTACTTGTGCGGCACACTCATCGGCGCGGGGACCAGAATGCGGGGGACGAATGTTCCAAAGAGGGCGGCGGCGCCCATACTACGAACAGGGCGATCAGCGAGCGTTCGGACAAGGACGAGGGACATCACGCCGACGGGCGTCTGCTGTCCGATCTCGTTGGATACCGGGTCGCCGCGGGAGGCGCGATTGGCGGTGTTGGACGTCTCCTGTATGAGGGCGCGTACGACGCATCGGGGGAGTGCATTCCATCCGGGCCATACGCCCGTTCGTTTTCGACGTGCCGAGCGTGGAGGGCGCCCTTCCGACGACGTTGCGGGGCGCGTCAACGAGCGGAAAGACGAGGCCGAGGGTCATCCCCCGTCATTCACATGGTCGTTTGAGAAGCCATGCGGCGCATCCCCGCAGAGGACCGGGCGCGCACACGAAACCCCGCTTCGAACCGTTCCCCCCCGTGTGTCCTTCTCCCCGGGCATGCGCTGCACACCGAGGAGCCGACGCGGAAAACCGTCTTTCCGGTCCACAGGTTACCTCGTCCAGACCTCCCCCTCGCCATCCTTCTCCCCCGCTCCAGAGAACCTCACCACGAAAAAAAGAAAAAAAGAAACGACTCACGCCAGCCCGCTCCACGGCCCGCCCGCACCACTGCTCAGCCCGCCACCCGCGGCCGCCTTCTTCTCCGTCAACGGCTTCTGATTAAACAATCCCAGGAGGGCGGTGATGATCGCGAGCCAGGCGGCCATGCTACCCAGAAACAAGGGGATCAGTATCCAGCGGTTCGTGCGTTGTGTAGAAGCGATCGATAGGGCGGGTATCGGTGGTGCGTGGAGGGGGATGTGAAGGAGGAATCGGGAGGGGGACGTACGAGTTCCGGGACATCATCGCGAACCCAGCCACAACGGTCGACGAGCTACTGAACCTGCAATCGGCAGCATCAGCCTACCTCTCGTCAAACGGGGAACCCTCTCCGAGTTGCGGGGAACCCTTGTCGCGAGGATGAACGTACATGTCGCTCGTCTCGACCCAATCCCGCGGCAGATGAAACGGCACGACGGGCCTACCCACATACACACAGTCAGCTCGCGATCACGGGGACCAAGAGAGGGACGTACGCGTCGGCGGTTTTAGGGTCTGATTTATCGTATACGGGCACGGGGACGGACATTGTGGTTGATGAGGGAAGCAGGGAAGGGAGGGAAGGGAGGGAGGGAAGGGGGGTTATAGCGTGGTCGTCGGTGATTTGATTCCGCGTTTAATCGACTGATGAGCCATAATACACCCTCCTTCCCTTTCCCTTCCCTCTCCCTTCCCCACTCCAACGCAAATGGACCCATCACACACCACATCCCACCTCCGGATCCTCGCCACACGCGCCGACAGAGCGCGGGATGAAGTCGCCCGCCTCGTACAGGTGCTGGGCGCGGACCCTGTGGGCGATCGGACGCGGTTGAGTTTGTTCCCTTGGTGAGTTGCGCGAGTTCAGCGAGGTGAGACGGGGAGAGGCGTGGCCGTGGCGAGGAGAGATGGGCCGCCGGAAGAGGAGAGGTGACCGCGTGAAATAGGAAAGCCCGTGGAGGGACGCGGACCAGCGAGAGATGGACGTCCAGACGAGGCACTCGTCGAGCAACCGAGGGGGAACATGTCGTCTCGAGACAACGCGGGGAAATATTTCCACAAGACAGCCGGAAATCAAGGTTGGCACCCATCCAGGAAAACCCGGTGTCACTCTGCGGCCCGTGGGCAGATGTTCATCGGGGGGCGGATCTACCTCGGGAAACGGATTCCCACGGCGGACGATGTATGCTCCATTGGACACACATCAGCACGGCACCATCTGCAACGTCGGGACGAGGACAAAAAGCAGTCGAACGCGCCGCAGCGTGATGATCCGGTAATCGGGTCGTAGGACGCGAAACCCCTTACGAATGGATTCAGTAACGTCGTACGGAGGGAAAAAGTCGTTTAGTTCGACGCTCAACCTGTGAATGAATGAGGATAGGATGGGAAGGGGAGAGGCCCGTCGAAGACATCGCAGGATTCGTACGGGCGATCATGTTGCGTTCTTTTTGGCGCGAAAACAAATCCCGTCGGGAAGGATCTTATTACGTCGCGCTTCATACGCAAGTACCGGGGGGACGAGTTCTCTTCTCTTCAGGCTTTCCTCGTTGGCCGCTCGAATGCGTCTGCGGACAGATCGACGCGCTGCGTTGAGGAGATGGGATTCGGGGATGCGTCGCGGGACGCTCACGTCGACAGGTGGTAGGTGCGGCGTAGGTTGGATGAGCGTCGCAGAGGTTGCGGAAAGGTACCGCCGCAGGGTCTTGTTGAAGTGGATCAGAGTCGTGTCCAGTGGAGGAAAGGAGGTATCCATCGGATGGCGTGGATCGCTTGATGTTTCCTCCTCTTGAGTCGAACGGATACACCTCCTATCCTCCTATCTCCATTAAAACCATTGACTGACCTCTGCTCCCTCCGCCCGCAGGTCCGTCTTCCTCGAGCACTACACCACCATAACACACAACCTCGCCGACCTATCCACCACGCTCCGCACGAACCCAACATACGCACAGCTCTTCGTCCACCCCTCACACGCCCTCCCCCCCGGCGAACAAACCGCACTCTACGGCGGCCCCGGCGCAGTCCACGACCCGCCCCTCCGTCCGATCCCCGGGAAACCATACACGGACGCCCGGAACGCGGGGTACGCCGCGCTCGCGGACACGCTCGAGGCGTTGGCGCGGGACAAGGTACCGTCGGTGACGGACGATTTACTGAAGCGCGAGTACCGGGCGCTGGAGGACGTCGCGCACGTCATCCGGGAGACGGACGAACACGTGAATTTCACCCTCCTCGATCCGCCCGCGGCTGGTTCCGCGCCGACGGTCGAGGAACAGCTGCAAACGGCCCAAAAGTTCCTCGCGCACCTCTCGGGACGGATGGGCACGGCACAGCAGGTGCTCGCGGGCCTGCGGGGCGGGTTCGAGTGGAGCACGCGCTTGGAGCCGGGGTGGAGTGTTCTCGATGCCGCACGGGAGGCCGCGGAGGGGGAGGAAGAGGATGCCGAGGGGAGCGAGGACGACGAGGACGAGTTTGAAGAGGTTGCGCCGGATACCGCGGATATACGTATGTCTTGTCCACTTTCCTTTGGCGGCATCTGCTGATTATGCGTAGCATCACCTACGCCGGGATCACCACGTCCAACGGCATCAACATCGATACCCACCACAACAGCCCCAACATCTGCAAAGCCCGCCTCAGAGGTCATCGACCTCGATCTAGACGACGACGATGATGATCTGTTCGGCGAGAACGATAGTTCGGCGACGGGGACGGGCAAGGGGACGCCGGCGGCGGTGGCGGAGGGGGACGACGAGGACGAGGAAATGGATCAGGTCGCATGATCTGGGTGTGGGAGCATGAGTTGGGAGAAGTTGCAGATCCAAGGTTTTGGGTCTTCGGCTATTACCACGGCAAGGACGGAAGAAGAACGCCACCGACCCGTTTTCGGCGCGACGAACTCCACAAACCGAGTGACGAATTCATCGACATCAGCATTCGTCTTCGCGCGCCCCTGGGACCTGCCTCGACGCATCTCAGCAGATCGATGGGAGCGTGATCCTGTCTGACGTCGTCAGGGGAACCGTGAACGCCATGGACCTGCTGTGCATGCGCAGATCGTGGTAGAGGTGGCGCATACGGAGGGGAACTGTGAACTTGCAGGCGTCGTTGATGGTCATGGTCATGGGCAACTAAGACGGCTGGAGACTCGAGTTGTATACGCAGAGTCTGAGCATCCCGTGTTAGCTACGTTCAAGACCTGCCAGGCGTGTATATCTAGCTGGTTAGCGCTACAGTAGCTATATGTCAACCGTTTGAAAATACAACATGCAGCCCAACGACGAATCGAGCTGTTTACGGTTGAGGGAGATACAAAGGGCAGCGCTACATTCGCTCATTTCGGTCGACGCTACTGTTGCTCGGCGGATCAACGCTTCGCACTTTCAGGTGCCGTGTTTGCAAGGAAGGCGTGTATCCGGCCGTCTCAGTACCATTCGAAGGATTGAAGTTCTTGTCACTGCATGTCGCCGCGCTACCAGTTGAGTTGAGGTTTGGCAGATAACTTCCGCTCGTCCCGTTCCATGGGTACAGAGTCTCGTAGCGCTCTTTATTCCAGTTCAATAGGTTCTTTATGACACCAGACCTATCAAAATCTTGTTCGGTTTGACGCAAGTCCTCAAAAAGTAGGTCGGCCGCCTGGATATCAACCTCCAACAATACGTCTCTCTTCCGCTCTCGAGGAAGCCATCGACACCAGGCACGAAAATCCGAGTCGAACTGTGCAAGAAGCGCATCCAGCTTCCTAACAGGTCGCTCTCAGCTTTGGAGTAAAAACCGAATCCCGGAATGCAGTGACTTACTTGTGGCCGACTGAACTATACCCTTCGTCTCGAGCACGCTCATTTAATTCCTGGGGAGTAGCCATGGTGAACGAGAGGGTTCAGAATTCGAGCGCGCGAGGAGGATGATCGAGGTGACCAAGTAGGTTGGTGGCGGCTGAATTCGAGCCGTATGCGACAGGATTTGGCGGCGTTCCCATCTATCAGACATAAATCAGGATGCCTAAAAGTTATATATACCTTGTGGAATTTCCCTTTTCGATGGTTAGTCGTCGCCTACTCCTTTCATTGGTGCGTGCCGAGAGGATCCTAGACAAAGGAAGACCGCTGGGCGCTGAGTCATGTTGGGAGTGCGCTTATCGCGAACCCCTCAATAGTCTACCCTGATTCCCCTTTTCGATCGGCAGGGTTCCCCAAAGACTCATTCTACCGAGGATTTCGGCCAGATGACGGTCCTTCGCCTCCGCATTTCCCTTGCAGGAACATGGCCGAAGGCAAAAGAATACTGAGGTAGGAACAAGATGAAACGAGCTCATCGACGCTCGGATTTTTCCGAATCGCAGCAAGACTCTTGCGACTTCCGCTACCAGTAAATGATTCAGGCTATGAGGATCCTCATAACCCGTCACCTAGCGCATGGCAAGTGAGCGTCGCGCATATCATCACGTAACACTCGGTCGCAGTCGCGAAGAGAATGTGGTCCCGTCCGGACAAAGGGCAAATCCCATGGAAACGGTAGAGCCCAAGGCTGTCAAGGCACCAAGATGATGATACATGTTTCGGTAAGAGCTGAGACGATGCGCGCGTTAGGTCGCTAGACAGGCTCCATCTGCCCTGCGGGCAGCGGGCAGATTGCAAAATATTATCGTGCGATGCTATTGTACACGAGTGCAGGCCTTATGTGACTGTCTTTCAGCCTCGACAAGGGCTTCTTTAATCTCTTCACCGCCTGCCGCGGCGCGGCCATTAGCCTCGACTATGTGCGACTAATGTACCAGTACGGTCTCCCCGAATGTGGTCCTTCGCAACTGTCTCAGGCAAAGTGCAGCAGGGATGGTCGGATTCAGATATCTGCTTGCCACTATGATCATATATAATCACACGCTGCAATCAACTAGAATACATCGAGGCTGTTGAAGATAAACTAGGCATATACCGGCCACTCAGAGCTTCGACTTAACCGTCCATTGGCTGTTGAAGACAGATTGCGTCGAAGAATTAGCCTTGCCCGACAGTTGCTCGGGCGACAGATATGTCGTTTCGAGACCAGACACGTTGTTCACGCTGTCTGCGTCGCCTTCGCTGATCGCTGAGATAAAACTGTCAACCAGGCTACGGGGCTCTGTGGGCCCTCCCTCCTGACCCTCGTTGTCGTTGAGATTCTCCCAAAACAGGGGGGAAAGGTGAGCCTGGATCTCACGTAAGGGTCTCTCCATCCCCTCTTTCAACCAGAGGGCGTGTTGGACTCTACGGGCAAAGATAGAGATATATTTTTCCACCATGGCTCGGAGTTTCGATTCGTGCGCTCCAATCTCCGTCAGATAAGCGGGACGACCTACGGCGGACGAGTACAAGGGCTCGGCCATTTGCACGGCCTCCTTGAACATGTCAAGCCATTCATCGTTGCTTCGCAGGAGGACTGAGGAAGGCGTATCTATGGCTTGACCCTCGGTGGCACAACTACAAGCACCAGTCAGCGCACGGGGACTTGCGTGGCAACCGTGAGATCAAAGACTTACGGGGACTGGCTTCGGTATTTCTCCAACTCGTTCATGTCACTGGCAAGCTTCTCCGTTTTCTCTCGGAACAGCGAGAGCTTGTTTGTGAGTACAGAGCTGCTCCCACGGAGTGCGAATAAAGGCGTCGACTCAGACCTCCTGTTTACCTCCATATGGAAGTCACTCACTCATTGTTGTGATCCGACATGTTCCTGAGCTTGTGTGAACTGCGTAGGGTTGGATGTATGGGATGAACCGCTGTGAGGGGAAGGAACGGAACGAGTGATAAGGGGGCCTGACAGATGGGTGAAACCCGCCCGCACTGCTCAGGAGTCAGGAGGGGCATGTTTTTATCACTAGCTACGCAGAGGTGAACGCTGTGCTAACCTGCCAGGTGGCGGAGTAGAGAAGATATGAAAGGAGTCCCGCGTCAATCCTTTCATTGCCCCTAGATCTGGTTCCTTGAGCAGGATCTGTGACATGACCGCGGATAAAACACCATGCTCAAGACCGAAATGAGGGGCAGGCTACCGTGAGCTTCTGGCGATCTGCCCCACACGCGTGCCAATCAGTCTTCGTCAGTCTGCTATGGCTTGGAAAGGTTTCTTCGGGTCCGCTTGGCAAGATGCAACTCCGAGGAGAAAAAGACTGCCCACGTATGTCAAAAGTTAGCTGCCGTTACTCCCACAAAATCCCGCCTCTTATCTTGCGCGGAAGCCTCCTCGTCTAGTCATCATGCACCGTTATTGTGAAAGTAGTGAATCGCGAGGAAGGAGTTACCATCAGTGTTGCACAAAATTTTTATCTGTCATTCCGAGGGAGATCTTGCGACTACATGCATCGTGTCTCGGTCGCTCTATAGCAAGGGACAGACCATTCTCTGCATTGATAGGCTATCTGTAGCAATCTGAGAGCGTACCAGGGACACGGTGAAGATCAGCCTTGATGTATCTGATAGTGTGTGTGGTTTGTACGAGAGTACAAGTGAAGATTCTACATACCTGAGAGCGTACCAGGGACACGGTGAAGATCAGCCTTGATGTATCTGATAGTGTGTGTGGTAAAAGCTCTCAGGGGACCTATAGCTGCCTATCTGACCTCCTTCCTATATAAGTGGGCAGGTAGCCGGGTGAAAACCTAGGCGAGAGCGAGAGCCGTAGCGAGGGCGAACGGTGGCGACTGAAGTGTCGTAATGACGTGTTATCTAGAATAACAACACCCCCCCTCGAAACGAAGTTGCTAACTTGACCGATCGCGTGTCGCCAAGTGCATCCGCGACATGCCCATGTCATCCGTCAGCTTGCTGACCTTGACTCGATCCAACGACTTGGTCAACATGTCGGAAGGATTGTCGGCAGTCGGGACGTAGCGGAAGACGACAGCACCACCTCGGACGTTCTTCATGACGAAGTGCGCATGTAAGTCGATGTGCTTTCGTTTGTCGTGTTGACCGGGGTTCGCTGATGCTTGAATCGTTCCTTGGTTATCGCACCAGATCGTCGAAGGTCCGCCAAGGTCCACTCGCAAGTCGGTAAGTAGCTGGCGAAGCCACTTCAGCTGCTTGGTGATGTCCGCGCCTGCCATTAACTCGGCCTCCATCGTCGACAGGGCCACAGTCGGTTGCCGCTTGCTCCGCCAGCCGACGAGACAGCCGAAGACGTACGTCAGGTACCCCGTCGTTGACCGCCGCGTGTCTGAACATCCCCCCCAGTCAGCATCCACGAAGCCGAACAGAGGATCGTCGCCGCGGGAGGAGTCGAAGGAGAGGACGAGGTCGGTTGTCCCTCGCACGTACCGCAGTAAGTGTTTTGCTGCGCGATAATGTTCCTCGGACCACTTAGTGATGTACCGTGCCAACAGGTTGGAAGCGAACGCCAAGTCGGGCCGGGACACAGAGGAGGCGTACATTACGGAGCCGACGATCGCAGGATACGGTAAGTGCCTTGCCTCCTCGAACTGCTCGGCCGTTGCGATGGCGGGTTCGAAGTTCATCGGGAGAGGCGTCTTCTCAGGGCTGCAGGCTGACATGTCGAAACGTTCTAGGACATTCTCCAAATAATGCTCCTGCGACATCACCAACTTGCGGCCCTTGACGTCGCGGACGACGTTGAAACCGAGGAAATACTTGACAGGGCCATGGTCGGTACACTCGAACGCTTTGTTCAGGGTGGTTTTGAACTGATCAAGCATCTCCCTGTTGTTCCCAGCCATCAACTGGTCGTCGACATGCATGGTGATCAACAGGAACGAGTCTCCCTCGAAGTAGGTGTACAGGCAGGAGTCCGCGGGTGCCTGCTGAAATCCTTGTCCCTTCAACCAGGCGTCGAGCTTGTCGTTAAAGCACCGAGGCGACTGCTTGAGGCCGTACAAGGACTTGTTCAGTTTGAGGACGTGGGTGGGCGGGATATCGGATCCCTCGGGAGCCTCAAGGTAAATAGTCTCCGCAAGTTCACCGTTCAGGAATGCTGCTTTAATGTCGACCTGATCGCAGTGCAGCCGGTGGTGTGTGACGTAGGCGAGGAATACACGAATGGTATCCTTGTGAGCAACGGACGCGAAGATCTCGTTGAAATCGATCCCTTCGATCTGAGTATAACCCTTGGCTACCCATCGTGCTTTGTAGGCGGCGACTTGTCCGGTATCGCCATCGACTTTACGAGTGAAGACCCAACGAGCCTTCAATATTCGCATATTGGCATCCCGTTCGATCAACTTCCAGCCCTCGTATTCGTCCATCTTCGCCAATTCCTGGAGGATCGCCGCTTCCCATTCCGGCCACTCGGGGCTATTGCGTGCCTGCTTGAAGGTATTGGGAGTGCCGCCGGCAACGAGGCAGAAGGTGTATTCCGCGCGCGCCAGCAACATAGCGACAAAGGCACGTTGATCCATATCTTCACCTGCGCGCTCTGCTAACTCCGGTTCGTCCATTTCTAGCGTAGCCAGGACCTCGCCCGCACCACTCGGAACCTCTCCCGTCGCCTGGGGGACCCGAGACGTCTTTGTGGATCGACTGGGTTGATTGCGGACACCGCGTTCATCAAGGAATGAAGGCTTGCCGTCGTTCCGGAGTTTAGGTCCCAGCGCGCCCCTCTCGTCTGCAGTGAGTTGCCAGTCCCCCCCTACAACCTTCGTCGTAGGCTTGGAGGGAATGCTGACCGCTGGTTGCTCAACCGTAGGCGAACCGCCATCCACCGTCTCCACGTCCATGTCAGAGAGACTGGCGACCGTCTCAACATCCATATCGGACAGTGAAACGTCCGGCTCAGGGGGACCGTGTGACGCACCGTCGGACAATGCAGGGGTGGAGAGCGAAGGCGGAGCCGGTGCGGCAGGTGTGATCGGAAAGCGAGGCATCGGCGTCGAGGTGCGTTTCTTGCTCGACTGTGTTTCCGCCGTCAGGTCTAACGACGTGTCACCGAATTTATAGTCTCGGGAGTAGTTGAAGGTTTTGGACGACGGGTCGTAGTACCGGATGGTATTCTCGCTATACGACTGGTACCCGACGAGCATCATCTTCTTCGCTCGCGGTTCCAACTTGTCGATGACCTTGTGGTCCCGCACGAAGACAACCGTCCCGAACGGCCGAAGCTGCTTCAAGCTGCAAGGCCGCCCAGTCCACAATTCCTGGGGGAACAGCGTCGTACCGGAATGCGGAATGCGATTCCGAACATACGCCGCGTAACTCGCACTCTCGGCCCACCAGCTCTTTGGCAACTTGGTCTCCTCGAGGATCGTACGCACGATGTTGAGGAGCGTCAGGTGGACACGTTCGACTCGGCCGTTCTGGGCATGGGCGTCGGGAGGTACTCGGTTGGCGACGATGCCCTCTTTTGCAAGTAAGTCCATGAACGCCTTGGAGGTGAACTCTCCTCCGTTGTCGCTGCGCACCATCTTCACTCGGGTGTCGCATTGGTTCTCGACCAGTGCCAGGTAGTTCTTGAACGCTGACAACGCGTCACTCTTCTTCTTCAGGAAATACACCTGAATCCGATGGGAATGATCGTCGTAGCAAGTCAAGAAGTAGCGGCACCCTCCGAGGGACGCAGTGTTCGTCCTGCCCCACAAGTCGATATGAAGAATGGCGTTGGCCACGATAGCCCGGATATCGGAGGTGGGAGATGGCATGCGATGTGCTTTTCCTTTGATACAAGCTTCACAAAGTAGGTGGAATCTCTTATCCTGGACCACCCCAGTCCACTCGCTACCCAGTCTACCACTTTGAGCTAACTTCACTACATCCACCGAGTTCAGATGACCGAGACTACGATGGAGGTAAAGAAGCGCGTCAGTGGTATGCTTGTAGGCGACGAGTGAAACTGAGCTTGCCTTGATGGGATAGAGACCGTTGCCACGGACGTTGAAGACGGACTCGCCGGACTTGTCGACAATCGAGCACATGTCGTTTTCGAAGGCGACGCGGTAACCGACCTTGCCAAGCTTATGGACGGAGATGAGGTTATAACCCATGCCGGGGGCGTAAAGGGTGTTCTTGAGTTCGAAGGGGCCGAAGCGAAGGGTACCCTTGTGAGTGACCTGCACCCGATTGTTTCCGCCGACTTCAATCGGAGCACAGCTGACCGGCACCTTGTCGAACAGATGCTCGTCACTGCACACCATGTGCTCGGTGGCTCCCGAGTCGATGAGATACTCCGCGTCGTCCGGCTTCGATCCCACCAAAGCCATCGGACCAGCAGCAACCCACCCTCCTCGCGCAACACCGTCACCTTCACCTTCGAGCAGGGTCACATGGGCGATAGCGGCTTTGATCGCGAGGGCGTCCTCAAGTTCCTTGATCCGCTTGGTGAGTGTCTCCATCTTGTTTCCGTCGGGAGAGCGACACTCCTTGGTGTCGTGGTTGCCCTTGCCGTGCGTCTTGCAAAACTTCTGGACCTTGCTGACTGGCTTCTCCCACGGTTTAGCGTTCGCGGCAAAAGCTTGACGGCGGACTTGTCCTCTTCATCGTCTTCGGTGTCGGGGTCGTTGCGACCAGGTTTACCGAGTCGCTCCCACTCAACGATGATGGCCGACTGGACGTTGTTCGAAGTGATGGTCTTGTCGGAGTACATGTTGGAGGCGATGGTGTTGTACTGGTGCGGGAGACTGAGGAGCATGGCGATGGAGAAGAGACGGTTGGATGGCGCTTCGCCAGTAGCGGTGAGTTTCTTGAAGATTCCCACCATCTTGTTGACGTGCTTCTCAGCATTGCCGTCCTCCTTCAGCTCCATCGTGAAGAGCTGCCTGATGTACCGTCCAGCGGTACGGATATCGACCCGGTCCAGCTTGAGGTGGATCTCGGCCCAAAGGCGTTCCGCATCCATCAGACTGGGGTCGAGGGCTTCCGAGGTGAGTCGGCCGCTTATGTTGTCGTCGAGGGTTCTGATAAGAAATCCCCAGACATCGGCGCGATCGTCTTCTCGGCTGGCGTGGGGAGCGGGAGTCCGGACCATGGGACGGCGCTTGGACGTGGACGTATTCGGGACCGCCACGTCGGCGACGATGTACCAGCGTCGGTGAGACGCCATCAGCGCTTCACATTCTCGCTGCCACTTGCCGAACGTTTCCGGGCCTTGGAGGAGCGGGATGTTCTGCGCGGTGGAGAGCAGCGGCAGGGGAGGCGCGTAGAAAGATGCTGGAATCCTGAAGGGATTGTTGAAGCCGTCGTCTGACCGTTCGGAGCGGGCAGGAGTCGAGGCATCGACAAGATTGTTGACTGCGTTGGCTGCAGTCTGCGTTGGAGTTGTAGCTTCCTGCGTGGGAACCTCCATGATGATGTATCAAGTTGATTGATCTTCGTTTGGTAGCTTTCTAAAGCTCTGGGCCCATAACCTGTAGCAATCTGAGAGCGTACCAGGGACACGGTGAAGATCAGCCTTGATGTATCTGATAGTGTGTGTGGTTTGTACGAGAGTACAAGTGAAGATTCTACATACCTGAGAGCGTACCAGGGACACGGTGAAGATCAGCCTTGATGTATCTGATAGTGTGTGTGGTAAAAGCTCTCAGGGGACCTATAGCTGCCTATCTGACCTCCTTCCTATATAAGTGGGCAGGTAGCCGGGTGAAAACCTAGGCGAGAGCGAGAGCCGTAGCGAGGGCGAACGGTGGCGACTGAAGTGTCGTAATGACGTGTTATCTAGAATAACAACACTATCATCTAAGAGCTTGGACTCAGAAGGCCCGCACGTCCCCGCTTGTCTCTGAAAACTCCGTTTAAACACAGTACATACACCACGCAATGCGACTGACTGTTGTGCAACCGCCAGTCACCAGTCAACTACACGGTGGAAAACTGAATGACTTCAAGCCCAGACTCGTTCTTGCCGTTGACCTAGTCCTCTAGATTAAGCCATGGCACAGTGCTGATAGACGAAGAAGGTAACGAGCGGGACAAGAGATTACCTCAGTCGATTCCGTTGACCCTGGTAGCGACTTGCGCCACCATATGTGGGGTTTAGTATCTGTTCAGTATCGCCCGACCCGCGGCCTTGCTAGATACCCAGCGAACACGGACGAAGAAGATGAAGCACGATCGGTGAGATCGGCTGCTGTCGAACCAGCGCGAGTCGATAGCTTCCCCATCATTGATTCGATCCTATTTGGCTTGCCTGATAGACATGCAGAACCTCGACCCCTATTCGCGCAGGTCCTGTATATCTAGGCATCAAGATTCTTTCCTTTCCGTCTCAAGCCCCATCGAAGGTACCGCGGAATAGTCAGCCTATCGATTGTCATATCTTCATACTCCAGCTCGCCGCTCGGCCCAAAGTCATCATTCCGAGGGGACCAGATCTGTTTGACCAGCTGTATCATCTCGACGAATCGTTCTATTCGCTCATTTTCAGCCACCGGCTCAACTTTCGCTCGATATGCTGCCTCGTCGACATTGATCGTCACTACAATGTCGAGATCCCATGCAGCCGGAGAACTAGAACAGTGCACATCACAAACGTCGATCGATGCTCGGTCTAGTTCCCATTTTCCCATCGACACTTGGAGCTTTGGCCTGCTACAGTCATATGCATAGCTCCTTTCCCAATCCCACTGTACATTGACGTCCTTTCTGACCAAAACAAAGCGCCAGCTATCCACCAGATAGTCCTTCGCTTCAATCTCTCTAAACGTAGAGACAAGAACACTATATGCCGAGGCGACTAGAGACGGCTGGACAGCTTTTCGATACCCCTTCCCCTCTTCAGAGCGATAACTCGTGTCTGGTAATGCTTGTCAGACTCATCCGCCGTTCGTTGAAACTCCATCGCCAGATCCTCAACGTCGCGCCAAAAGGCGTCGGGATCCATCCCACATTGCACCAGCAAGGCGTGCAAGGCCGCCTTGTCTTCGTCGTAGACCCGGTACCGACTGTTCATGTAGTCGGGGTGAAATTCCATGGCATCACCCTGGTGGAGTGCCTGCAGCGCCTCTGCAAATTTCCGGTGCCAGTCGTCCGGGTTAGAGGGTTGGTGACCAGCGAGCACGGCATCCAAGGCCTTTCGCCTGCGTACTTCCCCGTCGCGCAACTCGCTGCTCGGATAAAAGCAATGCGATCAGCCGTGATATTGAGCAGACACAACATGCTGAATTGACTTACACATCAAGAAAGTCGTTGAAACCACTGGCGCGGGCTGGCATTATTGCTTTTGCTTGAGACTTTCGAGTACTTTCTGGCTACGCAGCTGAGCGGAGTTCTTTCTTTGAGGGTCGGTAGCACCAGGAGTTGTCGAAAGATGGCGACTGAGTCACGAAATGAACGAAGAGATGCACCAACCCTCGACTCAGTCACGCGTCTATATATGGTAGGAAAGCCGTGGCAGATTGCGCAGCCCCCAAAGGAAACGACAGGGGAAGCAAACAAAGGAGTCATATCGATTATGTCGCCAGAGGCAACAAAGGAACTGTCTCAGCTCACTCACCTGCTGACCTGCTGCGACCGGCAGCGATTGGACGAACGGTTCATGTGCGTCGTCCAAGGTGTGCACACATGCGCCAGCAAGAAATCTACGGCATGTGAGCTAGTGCGACTGTGCGTTGGCAGTAACCATTGACAATGTTCAGGATCAATCATTGTGTGAACGATATCCATCGTGTAGGCGAGACAAGGTAAGAAAGACCAATAGTCGCTAGATTTCAGGTGGATTTTCAGCTGTGATTGGCCAGTGGGATCGAGGAGTCGAGCGGTTTCCCCGGTAAGACTGGTCGACATTAGAGGTACTGCTTCTGGATTCAGGGCATAAGCCAAAAAAATGTGCTGCCGTCAGCCTTCCGTAAGTCGTTGTGAACGAAATATCATAGATCATCCCCGAGCGACTAGGACGTCCGGGAAGCTTTGCAATCACCCTTCCCCTCATCAAAGCGACGACTCGTCGTCGCTACTGCCTAGTATATCAGACTCATCAGCCGCTTGTTCATAATCCCTTCGCCTGCGCTTCGACATCCCGCCAAAAGCTCTCGGGGTCCATTTCAGATTGTACGAGCAACGCATGCAAGGCCTCCTTTTCTTCGTCATAGACCCGATATCGACTGTTCATATAGTCCGGGTGGAAGCCCGCGGCGTCTCCTTGACGAAGTGCTTGCACGGCGGCTACGAACTTTGCATGCCAGACGTCCGGGCTGAACGATCGCCGGCCGGCGAGCACTGCATCCAACGCCTTCCGCCGCTGTACTTCTCCGTCTCGCAGCTTGCTGCTAGGATGGTGGTAATCGCTCAGCCATAATTAATGGCAGGGCTTCATTCCTGAGCTACTTACACATCGAGCTTATCGTTGAAGGCACTGACTCGGGCTGGCATCGCTTGTTCTTTCTGGATGGATGACTTGGAAGTTTTCCGAAGTTTATGCCACCGACTGCGGTAAGAACCGCGGTAATCAATAGCCCTGGAGACGACGTTAGATGACAGTAACCGTTAAGAAGAGAAAAAGCAATCCCCACATGAGACAGGTGCACATATAAGCCTAGAAATGACCGGCAGCCCGCGCAAGTCCAGAAGGCAGGGGAAGAGGAAACCGACAAAGGAGTTGTACTGTAGTCTGTACCCACTATGACGCCAGAGGCGATAGGAAACTTCCTCTCCCACAAGCTTCAACTGGAGACGCTAGGACGAGTGCGTCGTGCGCATGAGCCAAAGTGCGTACCTTTGCGTCGGGGAAGACCAAGGAATATGAGCGAATGCGTCGCTCTGTATGTCAGTGTATGATAGTAGCTTGGACCTGCCATAGCGTGAGCGAGGCGTCTTGAGGCAGAAGCGCGAGGCAGAGAAGACAGGTATCAGCTGAGGTCCAGGTTGATCTTTAGTTGTCGAGTGCTAATGGCGAGTAGGAGTGGTCGGGCGGGTCACGCGGAAAGACTCGCTGATCAGACTCAGCAGAAGCGCGGGAAAGGTTGCCAGTCAGGCAGGGGAGAGCGAGGCTGGGAGCTATAGAGGTGTCGTCTCCCTGGTTTAGATAGTCCACCTGGTCACTCAAGGGTTATACTTATTCCTCCGTGACAGGTGAGTTCTTATTCGCTTTAGGCATGCTCATATATAGAAGGGTTATACATATCCCTCCGTGACAATATCCGCGAAATGAGTTATACGGAAGCAAACTTAGGAAAGTCGCAGCTTAATGATGGCAGATCGGCAGGGTTGATGAGTTATTCTGCAGCTGTCAGGACAATCAGGTTGCTGAGGGAATCATAGAAGCTATCATCGCCGGAGAAGTACCTGAGGATAGCTCTGGGATACCCCTATCTACTAAAACTGGTCTGGGTACGTGTGTCGATGTCGCCAATCCGCCACGTATGCTTACATCTTGCGGAAGAAGAAGGTACTTGCACCTTGGTCATTTCCGAAGTTTTCCTTGTCCAGAAATTGGCTTAAAGGCGGCCGGAAATTAGAATTTCGCGAGGAACTTTTGGCCTAAATGCTCTCTTTTGGGGTTTTCTTGTTATCAATTTATGTCGGATTTTCTGGTCCTGGAGTTTCTGTTAGTTTATCTTTGCGGTATATAGAGAGATGATGTCCGTTCTACGACAATCTTGCTGCCTTATGTCGTATTGGGCCAACCTTGTGCAAGCCAATAATTTTCCCTCGAAGAGGTAACTATGAACTCGACACAGACAGTGGCGGCACCGCTGTAGGCAATCTCCTGCTCGCACAATCCCGATTCGCGTGACAGCCCCAGAAATAGTGGGCTTCAGTTCCCTTCTGCGATCTTTCAGTTTCGTTTTTACTTCCGACCGTTCCGCAAAATTACACACGCACAATATCCAGCGGAAGAACACGGACGACGAAGATGTAGCACCACCCGTGAGATCAGCTGCTGTCGAACTAGCTGACTCAATCCTAGTTCTGGCTTCCTTGACAGACCTGCAGAACCTTGACTCCCATTCGCGCAGGTCCTGTGGGTCTAGGGCATCCGGATCCTTTCCTTTCCGTCGCAGGTCCCATCGAACGTACCGCGGAGTAGTCAGCCTGTCGATTTTCAAGTCTTCATACTCCGGTTCGCCGCTCGGCCCAAGGTAGCCATGTCCCAGATCTGTTTGACCAGCTGTGTTATCTCGACGAATCGTTCCATTCGCTCATTTTCAGCCACCGGCTCAACTTTCGCTCGATGTGCTTCCAGCGTATGCTTGTCAGCAAGCTCCCTGATCAGACTGACATGAGGCAAGGATGACGCAGAACGCCTTCAAATCAGCTCATTCCCTGCTCCGACCTCGGACATTCCCAGAACACCCACTCAATCGAGCCTTCCATTGCGAGAATTGTCTTTTGGAAAGAGATCTCCTGCTTCAGAAGTCCCGCCGACGGGCAAAAGCTGATGCTCCCTTCCCTGTCGCTTCTTTTTGACCAAAGAATTACTGCTTAGCTCTTCAGGACTCTGCGGTATAACCTTGACAGCGTGTAGAAAATGAGAGATCTGGCAGACTCACTGATACTCACGAGTGGGCGATATCCAGACGTTGCGCCAGATCCGAAAGACGGGTGACAAGTCTCTCGGCTTCCGTCTTGATGATATCTTCCTCGTTTCCAGCGAGTTCGGCTATCTCGGAGTAGCGCTCCCTGGTAGAGTCGTAAAGAACTTCGAGCTCTCTGCCAGACGGGTGAAAGCTCGATATGATAAGCGTGTGCGACCAAAGCTCCTGACAGAACCTGAGCGTGATCCTAAGGCTAAATACGCACAGAGAAAAGTCTTTCGCTTCTTCCCACAAATTCCACATCCGTAGTTTCACTGATTCAAGCTCATCTGTAGCGCATTCCCTAGCTCCAAATTTCACCTCATTCATGTAGTCCCTGAGCTCTCTGTGGGATGTAAGGGGAAGGGGAATCAGGTATACCTCTGTAAGCCTTCAACCTCTCGCATTCTGTACCGGGTCTTTCTGGGTATCTCGTCCATCATCCGACTGACCGTCTCCCGCTTGTACTTGGAGATCAAGAACGATGGACTAACCTTACTGATTGCCGTGACGACAGCAGACTTTCCTTCATCTTGTGTCGGAGAGATTCGGCCTGTGTCGCGCAAGCTATTGCTTCCTCGAGCGTAGCGGAATCGTCAAGAAAGACGACTTCCCTGTACAGCGCGTCGTCTTTTCTACGTAGCTCAGCCAGATCGCTAAGCTCCCAGGAAGTGAAAGTTGATCAGGAAACGGTCACCTATGTAGAAAAAGCTCGACTAGGCGAGTTCCGACTCACTCGTTGAATTCTGCCATGTATCCCGAAAAAAGCATAGCTATTTCCAGATTGGATTAGGTCAAGTCCAAGGAACTGACGGAGACGAACATACTGGAAGAGGTTGACTCAAACAAAAGTGAACAGAGAGAGCAAGCCAGACTTGATATCTAGATCCAAACAAAGGTCATAGGCGCCCATATATGCCAGGGGACTGGCAGCCTGTACAAGCCCAGAAGGCAGGGAAAGGGGAAGCAGACAAAGGAGCCGTGAATATTATGACGCCCGAGGCGACACAGGAACTCCCTCCTTCACAGATCTCGACCGGCGACGTTAGAACGAAGGCGTCCAGCGCATTATCCCAAGTCTATACCTGTGCGCCTGGGAAGAGGCGTCGAGCGCATTATCCGGCGTCTATACCTTTGCGCCTGGGAAGACCAAGGCATACGAGCGCATGCGTCGCTCTATATGATAGCAGCTTGGACCTGCCATCTTGGCGCGAGCGAGGTCGATTGTGGCAGAAGAGCGACGCAGAGAAGACAGGTATCACCCACGGTCCAGGCTGATCTTTAGTTACTGAGTGGTAACGGCGAATGGGAGTGGTCGAGCGGGTTCACGCGGAAAGACTCGCTGGTCCGATCCAGAAGCCCCGCCCGGCAAATTCGGGAAAGAGGAATCTCATGCCTGCTCGCTATCTGCCTTTCGTGACACGTCGTAGAAGAAATATCATAGATCACCCTGATTCATTCTGCCACTTTTACTTATACCAACTTGGTCAAATCCACCACCTTTCCATCCGACGTCAAACACGCCTCGAGCAACGCCAGATCCCACAACGCGCCCCGCGGCTCGGCCCTATTCGGCTCGCCCTCGCCCTTCTTCAGAATCGCACGCGCAAACTGCGCGACCTCCTCTTCCACCCCGGCGGAAGGGAACGCCTCCCCCTCGGGCTTGGCCGCGTCCCCGGACGCCTTGACGACGCTTTCGTCTTCCGATTCAACAAAGACCGTCCACTTGGCGCCGCCTTCGAGGCGGACGATGCCGTTCAGGCAGGTAACGACCAGGCTCGGCCCGCGGAACTGCGGCGTGCGCGGGGCGGCAAAGGAGAACGTGATCGTTCCCTGCGGGGCTGATTTTCCGATCCCTTGCGGGGCGACGGTGGGTTGCGGGAAATCGGGCCCGTGTGGGGGGGTGGTGAGGGAGGGGTTGGAGCCGATGGCGGTGATGGTGTCGTGTGGGCCTACGTGGGTCCTGTTGAGGCTCTTGAAAGCGACGACTTGGGTTGGCCTGCGATGTAAAGCACTACATCAGTCCGAGATCTTGCGCGGGGAAGGGGGACTCACTTGGCGTCCCCAGTGACGACCCGCAACGCCGCCGCGGCGTGCACACACCCGTCCAACAAGAACCCGCCCTGGTAATCCGGCACGTTCCTCCACTCCGTCGCATGGTACTTTTTCCCGCTCGCGACGTGGATGATCATCTTCAAATCCCAGAAGAGAACAGGGCCGAGCGGACCGGCGCCGTTGGCGATCAGGTCGGCGGCGCGGATGATTCCTGGTTCATGGGCAAAGTTCTGGGCAAGTCCGGTCAGTATATAGGTATAGCCATTGAGGGGGAACGACGTACCTCTGCTACACGCCAGACGAGCCCCTTGGACGCAAACTCGGACTCGTACTGTCCCACAAGCTCATGCGCCGTCTTCAAGTCCTTGCCAATAGGTTTCTGCGCAGCCCTATCAGCTCCCATTCTCGCGCAAAACACGACCCGGCTCACCTCGGACAAGACATGCTTCCCCGCCTTCAAACACTGCTTGATCACCTCGGGCTGCTTCGAGATCGGCAGCGCGATGACCACGGCATGCACGTCCTCGCGGGCCAGCAACTCGTTGAACCCGTCCTCTCCCGAGTACTGGGCGACGGATTTCTTCAAGTCTGCGGGGATGGCATCGGACGCGACGAGTTTCTCGACGGATGAGGAGGAGCGAGAGTAAATGGCGACGAGGGAGATGGTGTCTTGTGCCTGGAGGATGGCGGGGACGTGTGCTATGAACGCGGGTTAGTAGACGAAGCAGCGACGTCGGGATGAACATACCTTCTGTGGCAAAGATCCCGGCTCCGAGGAGCGCAACGTTGAGCTTTTGAGACATTGCGTGGGTATGGGTGTGTAGGGTATTGTATATGTTTCTGATGACAAGACTGTGAGAGCAGGCTATATATAACAGCTCGACCTCACAACCTGAACACATTGGATTCCAGCCAATCTCGTCTCGCAACGCCGCGAGCAGGATGACGTGTCATGTGTGTCACCTCAACGCCGACGCGAATCCGAAAACAGCACCACCCCCTCGAGGAGGTACATACTGGATAGCTGTTCCAAACCACAGGCTGGCCCATCTGTCACAACCAGTGACGGGCGAATTGGAATTATGTATGTTCTATACGATACATGGCAAGAATACAGCTACACCACCCGCACCGAGCGACATCAAGCCCTCTACATCCACCCGTCCCCACCATCGCCACGCGAACCACCTTAGTCATTACTGAACACGATCTCCTCGGCGCGGCGGATACACTCCTCGGCGCTCCACCGGTCCACCTTGGCGCCGTGCTTCAAGTCGAGCACGTCCCCAATCTCGTCGCATGCGCGCAGGACGACGTCGACGTCGTGTTTCGTGTGTGCCGCCGAGAGGCAGAACCGGACTCGGGATGAGATCAAGGGCGTCGCGCTGCAGCGGGTGGTCAAGGTGATCAGCGGGAAGCTTGTGTGAAGAAAACCGCGGGAGACTTACGGGTACGCAACGACGACGACGACGATCGGCGTCTTATCCTTTCCGAACCGATCCAACATCATGCGCGAAAACATCGGCATCTTGGCCGGATTATACAGCAGCATCGGCACGATCGGCGAGTCCCGGTGCCCATAGACGATGAAGCCCATCTTGCGCAGGGCGCCCGAGAGGTAGCGCGAGTTGAACGCGAGCCGGCGGAGCCGTTCGCGGCCCTCGGTCCCGTTCAGGAGCGACGGCGAAAGGTGCAACCAGGAAGGAAGGATCATCGACGGCGCGGGTCCGTACACTGCTGGTCCGGGGGTATGCGCGAGTTGTACCTCGTTCATCTCCAACACCGACTCGGACACGCTCCTGTGCGCCGGGTCGAGGTACGCCGGAAGATGTCCCTGCGGAACGGCGGACGCCAAAGGCGGGGACACGCCCATGATGGACGCCATGGATGCCACGATCTGGGTCATTACCAGCGGCGACATGGCCTCGGCGTACGCCATCGCGTGTGATCGGATACGGAGTCGGTCGATGACTTCTTTGCTTCCCGCAATGTACCCGCCTGCGGCGCCAAACGATTTCGTGAAGGTGCCCATGAGCAAGTCGACGGAACGAGGGTCGACGCCAAAGTAGTCGCACACGCCGCGGCCGTTGGGTCCAAGCGCGCCAATCGAGTGTGCTTCGTCGACGTACAGGTAGAACTGCACACGGGATCAGCCCTGCCCAACTCCATCAACGCGGGAAGCTTACCTTGTACTTTTCCTTCAAGACGATCAATTCGGGCAAATGCACCAAGCTGCCTTCCATCGAGTACAAGCCCTCGACAATCACCAAAATCTTCTTCCACGGCCGATGCGTCCTGGGCTGGCCCTGACTGATCGCCTCCCTCAGCAGGGCCTCCAACGCACGCATATCATTATGCTTGAACACCCGGATACTCGCTGCACTAAGCCGAACGCCGAATCGGATCGAAGCGTGGTTCAGTTCGTCCGAGATGACGAGGCAGCCCTTGTCCACGAGCGCCGGGATCGTGGTCGAGTTGGTGGCGAAGCCCATGCTGACGATCATGGCGTCCTCCGTCCCGACAAACTGCGAGACGAGTTTCTCCGTCTGTACGTGGAGGTCGAGCGTGCCCGCTTCGAGTCGGACGCCGCCCGAGGAGACGCCGTACCGCTTCAACCCGGCTTCGACGGCGTCGGCGACACCGCCCGTCGCCTGGGCGAATCCGAGGTAATTGTAGGACGAGATGTTCAGTGCGCGTCGGGTCGTTCCGGTCAAGGTGAAATTTTCGTTGAAATCCTTGGAAACACGGTCAAACGTCTTGATCGTTCGCCCAGCGACACCCGTGACGGGTCGAGAGAAGCAGTCGTCCATTCGGGCCTTGAGTCGTCGAGTGTAGAAGGAATCGAAATCCGAGTTCAACGCCGCGTAGCCCTAGCGGAAAGGACTTAGTCCGTCACCTCGATTGTTGGTCGCGAGACTCACATTGCTAGGCTTCAAGTGCGAGTAACTCTGAGGATACAGCCTCTTTCCCCAAAAGTCTCGGATATGTCCCAAACAAATCATGACGAGGTAACTTTATGCCGAGATCAGCGCCGCAACGACGAAACAAACCCGCAACGACATACCTGAAGTACGTGGTAAGAAGGATATAATACGGCGGCTGAAGCTCCTCTGCTTCCCGTGCCTTGGGATCATACTACCCAACCCATCAGCCTCGCACTCAAGACAACACCGATGAGGACTCACTTGACTGGTATACCTCCAATTCTGATTCATACAGAACCCAAACTCCTCATGCTTTGCCCCGCTCTTCCCGCCCATCACCGCGCCCGTCTGGGCGGCACCACTTGCCAACGGAACACTTAGCATCCCATCCTGCGCGTGGGCTTTTTGTCCGTTGAAGGATGATGCGTACGCGCGCTGGGCGGCTTTGCCCAGGGGCTTTTCGAGGATGCTGATCATGTTGTCGGAGAGCTCGTACGGCTGGATATCAATCTCGTCGAATCGGTTGAACGTGGATTGCGGCTTGGACATGGTGTTTCCGAGGGCGCTGGCGAGTTGGGAGGAGGTGTTGGCGCGGTGTAGTTCGGGGCTGGAGAGGGGGGATGCCATGATGCTTGATGTGGGCGTCAAGAGTATACCATCCTTGGACATGGCCGAGGTGCCGCTTCCGCGACTAGCGATCGTGGAGTTTGAAGACGTCGACGAGGCAGAGATGAAGGACGACGAGGAGGACGAGTTCATGAGGTAATTCCGGATGACTTGGTTCGCCGGGGTTTCCCCCAGGTCACGACGTTCCCCATCTGCCTCGTTCGTTGCGGCGGTGCGTTCTCCTTTCTTCTTGTTGCCTTTGGCGGACGAGAGGACGTTGAGCAGGCTCGTTCGTGCGCTGTTGATCGGATTAAAGGATGCTTTTGCCGTCATCAATTGGGACTGTCGACGTTGAAGTTTCCCAGACAGACCGCCGCTCGAGGATCCACTTCCGGCACTCGTACTGAGCCCCGCACCTTGCTGCTGCTGATACTCGTACTCCTCCATCGAATCGTGTCCGAGCGTCGGCTCCAGCGCTTTGCGCGAATTCACGACGGGCGACATGACGGGCGACGACGTCGCTGACGAGTGACGGATCGACGGTGAACCAAACGAGATCGACCTGGACGTGACGGACGACGCAGAACGATGGCCGGGCGTGAACGTTGTTTTCCCGATGGTCGAGTGCGGCGAGGACGACAAGCTGATGGACGGCGATGGCTGTTGTTTTTGTTGTGGCGTCGCGATGGCTGCTGTTCGAGCGCGAGTTTGCGGGATCGATGGGGTACCAGGAGCAAGACTAGCAGAGGGCATTATTCATCCAGCATGCCTCGTCACGACGTTGATAGGTAGGATCAACAAAGATGAACAGTAGGATGATGGAAATGCTTGGTCAATACCACTACACTAGGGTGACGTTGAACCGCCGTCGGCACAGCTGTCGGCACGGTCCCGATCAACTTTTTGAGCGCGACTTTGGACTTATCTGGCCTTTTCAATATTTTGACATTCAACCGGTACAACTGCCTGGCTCTACACCGTCACCTCTCGCCACCTCACCACCACCACCTTAGACCGCTACACCTCAACCACCTAGGAAATCCCCAAACAGGAAACTTTTCGCTGGCGATCCCCCATGCTCAAACGACGGCAGACACGACACCCAAAATACGTTACCATGACGCGCTGAGATGAGAAAGTCATTAGGTAAGAGCCTTTCAGTCACGTCTGAACGCAAATATGACAAAGATCGTCCGCGGTGCGGCTATCGCTCAGGAACAGGACAAACAGGACAACATGCATTTGACAGCAGCGCAAAACAGCTAAACAGCTTGAGTTGCCAGACTTCGATAGGGTTTCGAACCTGGTTGCGTAGCTGTTTCGTTCCTGTTGAGCGTACACCGAGGTCTGACGGATTCCCATGCGGGCCAACGACCTGCACCAGCGCGTCGCTTTCTCCATGTTCCCTTGTATCTCGAACATGATAAAAGTAATACAATTGTATTCCCATCGCCCCATGGTTCCCAAATGATTAAAAGACCCTCGCAAACGACAAATGAATACATGACCAGGGATCTCCGGAGAGGGATGGCTGCCAAGCGACCGTGGGAAGCTCGCTGACAACGTGCAACGTGTTGGATGGTGGCAGATACTGAATAGATATAGAGAAAAGGACGACCCGACTTTGCGCGTGCTGTCCCGTGGACAACGCCTCGCACACCCCCCCGCGATCCCCCCAGGAGATGACCCTCGTCCGAAGAAGTAAGAAAATAGTTGACGACTTTTTGTATTGGCTTGATTTCTTCTATGCTTGTTGGGCGTCGACGGGAAGCGCACCGGTTTCCCCTGCAACGGCACCTTCCGCGCCCTCGGCCGTGACATCACCCAAGTTGTGGAAATCTACCACACAATCGGTAAGCACACGAGACTCGCCCACGATTATTGCGCGCATCGACGTACCCAGGATTTCACTGTACATCATCACCTTCCACGTATCGACCGGCAGGTCCGCATCGTTGAAGCTCCAGTCAAACTTCTCCGCCGCCGCGGGCTCGTCCGTCGGGTCGTGGTACGGCGCGAGGTATTCATGCGCGAGACCGTCGGGCGCGTTGATACGTGCCCGCGGGTCAAAGACGAGCATCTTTTCGAGCAAGTCGAGGGCTGCGTGGGAAAAGAAAAATCAGTTGACGGCTGGGTCACGTCTGCGTAGAACATACCAAGAGGGTCGGCACTCGGGAATTTCTTGCTGAATGGCACTCGTTCTCGCTTCGGCAGACTCTGCACGAACCGGAGAGTCTAGAATCGGATTCATGCATCAGTCGTGGCTCTTGGTTACTGGAAAATGACACCTACGTTTTCACTGGCGATGGTCTGGATCACATCATCCGGTGGTGTGCCCAGCAATTCAGTGATGATCGAGAACTGGTTGACGTCTGGTGAAAGATGACCCCTATCAACGACGTGAATCTCCTTTCCAGCTGATTGGACTCACGGTCCTTTCCTGGGAAAAGGGGCTTTCCCTCCAACATTTCTGCAAAGATACAACCCGTACTCCAGATGTCGACTGCGGGAGGGGATTAGAATCAGCATAAGTTACTGACACACCGGTCTCCGCTACTGACCTGCAACATCGTACTTCTGCCACGTCAACATGATTTCCGGAGCTCGGTAATATCTGGTCGACACGTATCCCGTCATCTGGGGATCTTGGATTCGGGCCAAACCAAAGTCACAGATCTGCCGAAAGCAGAATTTAGTATCCCGGATCTCCGTGGATTCCGTGAAGCGGTGGAACACACCTTCAAGTCACAGTTCTCGTTCACCAGAATGTTACTCGGCTTCAAATCTCGGTGCACGACACCGGCCGAGTGCACGTATTTCAGACCACGCTGAGGACGATCGCGGGTAAATGACCCAGAACAGGTGGTCGAACGGTGGGCTCACCAATATCTGGTACAAAAAGTACTGGATGAACTGCTTTTCCAACGGCCGCGAGGTCAAGAGTCGATGAAGATCGGTTCCCAAAAGCTCGGTGACAAAGTAGCTAAAGGACCAAACAGGGATTAGCGCACTTTATCCGCGATTCTTACAGACAACTCACATATCCTCCAAAGGCGAGATAAAGATATCGCTCAACGAAATGATCTACCAACGCCCGCATCAGCATCCTCCCGCCAAACACCCCTCTTTCCGCGCAACTCACGTTCTCATGCCTCAAATGCTTCAACAGCTTCAACTCTCGATAAGTCCTCTTGCTCAAGACGGGCGTCGAGAAGGGCTTCATGATCTTCTTGATGGCGACGGCGGTGCCGCCGAGTTGGTCCTTGGCGGAACAGACGAGACCGAAGGCGCCTAGAGGAGAAAAGGGGAGTTGGTATTAGTTGAATGTTGCGTTGATAAGGAGTCCTGCGTCGAATATGCTGTCCGCCAATGGGACAAAGCACGTGGGTAGGCGCTGGTACTGTGTCGAATGATGTTCATCTCGCGAACCAAATCAATCGACCTCGTTCCGCCCCGGACGCGCAGCTCCATCGCAAGCCATATCTCAACCTCCTTTTCGACATGCTGAATCGACGGAAAGGATGATCCCCGCCATCACGCGTACCACGCTCCCGCTTCGAACGATCCTCTAGACGACAGACGCACGCCCAATAACCTTTCCAAGATGAAGTGTGCACTTACCCATGCCGACGGGTTGAAGGTCCACATATCGGGTGGTGACCTCGAAGACCTGAGAGGAAAGGAGATGTGATCAGCGCAAAGACAACAGAAGGGATAGGGAAATTGGGAGAGGACACGGAGCCACAAGGTAGAGAGGCAGTGAAGACCGAATGCAAAGACTCACGGTACCGAAGATGGACAACTTTACGAAATCAGCCATCTTGCTTTATCCACAACTGCTTTTGTAGGGATCGATGCGGCAGAGCCTGTACTTGATGTCTGTCGACGGTAGATCCTGGATGTCCTGTAGGCGATTACGGAGGACGTTGGGGGATTCCAACTTCGACGAGAAGAGATACGTCGACGGGCTGATAACACGTTCCTTTTGGTGAACGAGCGAAAGGCGAGCGAGTCGGCAACGGTAGCACTGAAGGGTAAGGCGGAGTGACAGACGAAACGACCTATGCGAAGTGTCTCTGCTTCGAAAGTGTTGCAGCGAAAAGATCCAACGCAAGTACGCAATCAATCCAAGAAACAAACGATCCAACTCGATTCGCCGCGCGGCTGGAGCTGACAAGAAACCGGCCTGGCCTGGGCGATGCAAGCAAGGGCGTGGCGCATCCAAAAGGGGTGAGTCGCGCGCCCGCTCTCGGGGGGTTTGCATAGCGCTTTTTTCTGGGCTCAGGGAAAGGCTCCGTCAATGGGTTTCTTGCGTCGCCGGCTCGTCCGGTTTCAGTGTTCGTTTGTCGGAGGAGGTGTTGGGCAGAGGGTCGAGGAAGGGGACACGGAGGCGAGGTGAGCTGTCACCAGGCCGCTGGCGTGAGTTTCCGCCAATGAAACGCGACGAGTTTAAAGCAATCCGCGTCCCGGCATTTGTCTGTCACCCCGCTCGTCTATAGCTGTCACCGGTGTCAGGAATGCGTATTCATCGTCTTCCGTTCTGTTCAACAGCTTCTTGATCCACCAAAGATCCCGCCAGTCTCTTGCTGCCGCTTCCTCACAGCTGCTCACACAAGTCTCACACATACTTACAAGGTAGATGCGAGGATACTGCTCCGCTATCTCAGTCCCCGAACATTAGCCGAGTTTTGCATCTCCGGATCTAGCCGTGACTTATCTCCCAAACCGTGCACTTGGCTCATATCGTTTCGTTTCCCTCCCCCCCTGCATGCCCTCGATATCTACCAAACTACATACCACGCCCAAATGTTCATGTAGATTCCACACCTCGGAGCAGACCACCCAGCGCTAAACTGATTCCCGATCGTGACGTCTCGATCCGAGCATCGCCGTTTCAGATCTCTAGCTCACAAACGAGAAACGCTGCTCCGCCGCAGTCCGGCGAACTGGTGCCCGAGGTCGGCGGCGCCAATGCCGTAAAGAGCGGGAACGCATTTATGAACGGGGAGGGAGTCAATCTGGCGCAGTAAGCATTTTTGACTGAAGAGGGGGTTTCTTGTCGTGCTGAGGTAAGCGATACTTTTTCGGGGCCCGGACGCTCTCGATCAGCGGCGGCCTGCGACTGCGAACATCTGGCGGCGATCTGGCCAATCCGCCTGGGCTCTTTGCAGTAAACTACATAGTATCGCCTTGACGGTACTCGTCCCGCGGGAATGCAGCTCTTAGTGAGGCATAGTGTCTATGGGTCATCCAATGCCATCTTATCTCGGGCGGGTTAGGGAAATAACTGGTTTCTTGTGAACTTTTAGCCATTCAGTCGGTGCTTTCATACCTGATTGGAACGTTCATGAGAGAGAAACATTCACTACCACTTTGGGTTCTGAAGGGTCGTCTACTCATCTGCATGCATTGGTACATCTGCCTGTCCACATGCCTGCACTATTTCGAAGCTTTTTTCGCGAGGTCTGCATTTGTGCTCGTGTGTGCGATTGTGAGTCTGCTATCCTCTGTAACTGCCTTCACAACTGGTTCACCCTTTCTTCCTCGGTATCAGCAAGACACTGTTTCGAAGTGTAGCTATTCTTCCTATTACAGCTCAAACCGTAATCAAACCACTGTCTTGGATGACAGCAGTAGAGCGCTTGTGCCAGTCCCCTTCGCGACGGTGATGCCTTCGTGCGAGGTCGGGTGAGATTTCAACCCTGGCGATATGTGGCCTGGAAGGCATGGCGCATAACACATGACTTGGCTCCGTGCTTCTGCGGCTCGAATCTCGAGTTTATAACTGGTTATTATTTGAAGACACGACTGTCATGCTGTCTGTGCCGCTAGGGCTGTGGTGGTTCTTTGGTTTACTGCCTCGATATTGCGACGTGTCCATGGGTGATTATAGCGATGCCCCAGCGCTTCGATACACCAATGTCGCAACTCAGCCTGAACTGAATCACCATGATCCCAAGGTGTCTACTGAAGCGGATGCGATATTCAGCTGTGGACTGTTCACAGGCCCGCGATAGATGATGGTGGGCACTAAAGGATAGCCAGGACATGGGCGGCCTCTGAGCGAAATCAATCTACAGAGAAAGCAACGACCTGAAGATGACGAAGACAGTCATCCGCAGGCTCTGTCCAGCGCGACCTCCAGAACAGTGCTCACAGCATTTGATCTGACGGAAGCATATGACGCGGGTGATTTGACGTCAGTCTCATTCCGAGCAGACTACTAAACCTGAAGGATCCGGAGAGATAGAGCTGAAGCACCTCAGTGTGATGAAAGACTGTGTCCGGTTGACCATTATTCTTCTGCGACAACGGTTCCTTATGTTAGATCTATATGTATAGTTATCCATTCTAGGTATTCGAAAGTGATTCAGTCCCGTAAGACTCCATAGCTCAGCTAATTCGCTGGCAAGGGCAAGACGACATTATTGAGTAAGATCGCTCTCCCACGTGCGACAGCATTGACCCTTAAGACAAACTGTGTCAATTTGCATAACATTGTTTAACATGGTAAAGCAGGGCGCCCGTAATGCTCATATGTCGCCATTGCCAGCTGTCTCGAGGGTAGATGAAGCAAGGGGATCGCGCAGATTCTCTCGACTGCCCATACTGTATACACAAGGTATTGGTATTGTACGACGTGTTTCCCACCGGAGCCCAACTTCTATTTCATGGCCTGAATCAGTGATCGGCTTGAAGGGATTAGCACGAGAAAATTTCACAGGTGTGACTGGGAAAATATCGCGGGAAAAAGGCTGTATATAGAAGTAAGCGCCTCGTACTCAGCTGCGTGTACCTCATTTGTCTGTTATCCCTTCACATAAAGCAACGCATTCGCAGACCATGCCAACCTTATTCCAATGGACAATACGTACGCATTTGATTCATTGGCCAGTGCACACGTTGCAGCAAATTCGCAATAACGGATCGGAGACATGGGCATCACCTTCAGTAAAGAGCACAGGCGTCGCATGATCAAGATTTGGAAGGTTCTTTCAACAGATTCTCGAACGAAGACCACAGGGCAAGGCTAAGAGGATATCGCTGTGGAATCGAACAACGTGATCAGTAAGGATGGATGATCGTATATCGAAGTTGACATATGATCTTGCTCTGGGCAAGATATTACAAGAGTGGCAAAGTGGTAGAAAGCTAGCTATATATACTCAACAGATCATAGTGGCGAATCAAGGTTGTCTAGGGGGCTGACCGATACGTAAGCAAGCTGTGAGGAGGCTGACCGCAGTGCGCAGAGGCTCAGCTCACCCCCGCGCGCGCTGGGCTGAGGTCCACCGCACCGCATGCGGGGGCGCGCTGACACGGGTGGGAGTTGCGAGGTTGCGAGGAGTTGGGCGGCGCGGATGTCATAGAGTCGGTGATTTAGAGTACAGAGTTGGCTATTCGGACTGGAGAACCGGCGGAGGCGATAGCGAGACGGATACAGAAGCTAGCTGGACCGTTGAAGACGAATATTGATCGGAGGATTGCTCTGAAGCTATGGGTAAGGTCAAACCCGGAGGACTAGATGCCGTTCATGACACATTACCTGTCATTGCAGCCCTTCTTCCGATGATAGTGCTTGGAATGACGTGGCAACGCAGCAAACATCCTATGAGGACCAGACTCGCGGTCTGGAGACTGCGTCTGGGGAATCGACGAGGACAGATCTGGACACATCAGCGCGGTAGTCTCATGTTGGTCAAGTTGACATCGCCTTGATCCCCATACATTCAGCGAACCCGAACAGATAGCTGAACATGATGCTGGCTGAAGCGGCGAGTGGCCGGTCGGTCTTGTTTATGGATAATGGAGGAGACGGAAACTATGTATTGCGTCTGATTCCCGTAGAATGTTACCCAGTTCGTTCTGTCTGTACTTATGTTGATTTGACACGAAGTTCAATCGATCCAGGGCCTTCCTTCGTCGTCCAGTCTCCAAAAAACATCACCCTTAAACTGACAAAGCCAGAGTAAATGGCCTCGGAGGCTCGCCAGGCGATGTCACCCGCTTATATACTAGTCGTTGGCACATGCGAAGTACCGTCAGCTCTACATTGATATACCTCGCCCCGAGTCCTTCGGGTTCATTACCGCACCCCAATTTGAAGAGCTAGACATCGGCCTGCATACGCATGTTTGTCGGGTGACTTTTGTAAGGGATCCACCTTCTGTACCATCTAGTACCATATGAACGCCATTCCATTCACTTTGCGATCTCTACTTCTCCGCTACACCTGTCGCCGCTGCGATCTTGAAAGTATAGATATCAGCGTAGCTCAACGTCACCATTCGAGTCATCACCGTCCGGGTATACTCGTTCTCATCCCTCGTCCGAGAACACTCGTTTACTCGTTACTCCTATACTCGCCTTTGACGAAATACTCGTTTGCTCGTTTACCTGACTACTAGTACACTGGCCTTCGGAGGAGTACTCGTTTAATCGTGACTGGTATATTTCCCCTTGGAAAACGCTCGTTTACTCGTTACTCGCTTAATTCCCCTTGCTGACTATTCGTTTAGTCGTATATTCGTTTGCTCGTTTGCACGTATACTCGTATACTCGCATACTCGGCCTCGAGGAGCAATCCATTTACTCGCTTCCTACTGAATATCTGTTTGTCACTGGATGATTATATATTGCGGACATTCTGCCCTTTGTAATAGTTCATCTCTTATGCTTCACCCTCTACCATATCAACTTTTCTCGCCACTCCTCAGTACCTTCAGGGGTCACCATTCATAGTAAGGATTAGCTACCCTCGCCATTACTAACGTCTTTCTTATTGTTAAGCACATCCTATTGGCAAATGGAACCCATACCCGGCATAGTGAGTTATTCTAACCGACTGATATCTCTCTAAACCTTGACACGCGGTGAGTCACTAGGGAGGCACAACAAGAGAGTCAGAGAGAGCTACCGGAAGGAGAAGGAGCATAGCGAACGGCGAAAGGTAGTAATCGCAGTCTAGGTCTGTGCCTGTTCGATCGACCGATCATGGACTCGTCTTGGAAGTCTTTATAGCTGTACCAAAGAGTCGAGGCTATTTGAGCTTACTCGACTGTGAGAACTGTTCTGAGCTAACCGACGTTATAAGCCATGTTGCATCATCTAACGCGATCGAGCTGATAGACACGGGCAGAAGAGGCGCAAAGGAGAATGCGCCCGATTAATAATGTTGTGGCACAGTCAGCCTTTATGCGCCTTGTACAAGCGTTGTATGCGTATGAGGTACAGGCACGCCTGCAACCGGTGCTGCGATATGCGACTTTGAATAGCTTTCTAGTAGGTCTTGATGCTTGGACTGGCTGGATCTCACCTGTCCTCGGCTGAATGCTCCTTCTCCCTATACGGCAGTGCAATCATGTAATAGAGGCAAAGATTGGGTTGACCTGCCACCAGGACCGATACTTTAGCGACGTCTGTTGTCGCGTTCCCATAGAAATACAGACAGCGATGTGTGATCTCTTGAACAATCTTCTAGTCAGTCTCGTCAATATAAACAATAAATAATGTGCAAGACTTCGAAACCGTTGTGCGTTGAACTTGTGTATCTGATGTCGTGAGGGGCGAACTAGGTCTCTAATGACGTTGCTAGCGGCTAGCTCCGTGTCGTCTCAAGGTCTACACGGATCAGTTTCTCCTCAGGAGGAGGTATCGTCATACGGGGCTCTCGCGGTATTTCCGTTTGCAACAGCACTGCTTTGTTCCGACTGCACATATTGTTCATTAGATGGCTTGCTTCGGTGACGAAGCTCGATCACTGTTGTCATGATGTCATTGGTAGGCATGCTCTCCTTTGACATTGTCATTCACAAGAAAAGAAACCGCAGATCGGAACTTTACGTATCTGACTGGAACATTCCCAACTCTGACAACAATGTCTATAAGAGGAAGCATCCACAGAGGTCTGCCTTTCTTGCCCACCAGCGCAAATCTTTTTCTTTCCAGTATTACCTACTCTTAGACCCCCTTGAAGCCCTGGCGATAAGACTAACATGAATTCTCCACAAGCTCACGCACTGAACACGCTGCAAAAGCTCGAAAAGGAAGTACGCGAGGAAGAATGGGAAAAGGCGAAAGACCTCATTGAAGAGCTCCGAGCGATGGATATCATATTTGACAAGGAACACCAAAGCCGAATGACGACGATCTGGAAAAGTCTACCCGAGGAATCGTCAAACGACGACAGGTATCTCAACGGCGTACGATACTATTTAGCATTACAGCCCTACTTCAATGGCGGTACTTGGAGTCGGCCTACAATCACTTGTAATAGCCAACGACATTTGTAGTGCAGTGCTGCGCTCGGTCTTCCACTCTGGAATAAGATCTCTAGTGGTGTCATGTAGCAAGTAGTTATACCGTGTGCTAGAGTCCCTTTACAAGGACTTTGCTGTTTTGCGGCTAAGCACGACTGCTCATATGGCCCGCCTGGTGACATACCATCGTGACGGTTTGTCACGGACGGGGATGGCTAACGCTATATCTTAAGTACCGTACGGCTTACAAAGTATGAAAGTTAGGCAGCGGACGGGAGCGCATGTGGGAAAGGCGCTGAGGTGTATATTCATAGAGAAGCCGAGAGACCAACTACAGATGTATATTTGAGAAATTGACGAAGCCGTATACCGAGAGCAAACATGACATTCCGGATCATGCTACCGGATAGATGGACCGGGGTAAAGTTGATACACACAACTCATCGCGTCGCTTCGGAGACCGAGGCCGTACCGCCCTCAGTGATTGCGCTTCCCGCCCCCGCTAGTGTTTCACTATGGGATATCAGGCAATCCCAAGTTCGTGGGCTGTCCACCCTCTTGGGTACACCAACCTCAGCTTGCCAAAGCCGTCGACCAAGCCAGGCGCGTCCTCTCGACCGTCTCCACGAAGAGTTATCGAGACCCGAACACGAGCATTGTTCCGAGATCTCGAATCTGTAAGATAGTATTGTAAATGCTGTCTAAATTCTCACCTGTCCCAGCATCACGGAGACTACGCTCAAGAGGAGCAGGACCTCAGCATCTATTATGCGCGGTCTAAAATCTTGGTTTGCTGTCAGTCGGGCCTTTAAGTGTGAGGCTTGTGAGAAGCAAATACCCTCATCTACTATAAGCCTAATTATCAGGTCGCCAACATGACTGCACGGAGGGGAAAGTGAGTGTTTCACCAGCCCGTCGAGCGTCAATGCAATATATTGATAAAATGGAGTATGCCAGGTTGAGCCAACTGCGCAAGGATCGATCATGGCTGTGAGATCATGTGCCTCAAGTACGAGCCTCCAGAACCCCGAGGTTCACCAACAATACATCCGGGCTGATTGTCCTGCTGATCTGCGCCTAGCCAAATAGTGGCCGGTTCCCTTCACAATTGCGTTCATTTCCAGAAGCACATCGCCGAGCAGATAAGCGCCACTCAGGAGCTATTTCTTTTGGAGAAGAAAGGAACGATGTGATCTGAAGCACGTCATTGCGCCGATCTGGCCGCCGTACGCCATCGATCTTTGTATTTTACCCTTGAGGGAAGTCAATGGAAGTCTCGCAAGATTTCTTCAAGAGATAAGACGTGATCATGAATCTTGTCTATATATACCCGGTCTGATTGAAGCCCTTCATCTTGATGCGATTCCCGTATAGATCCTTCTCGTACGCACCTCATCCTTTCAACCTTGATCTATCATATCCATCATACGTTTCTTCACGTAATCAGCATGAATCATCTCCAGTCACACCTTGGATGCCAGAACGAGGCATATAAGACGTTACCCCCCGAGACAGGCCCTGGTATTCTATCACTCAAGGAAGCACTTACGAAGCTCAAAGCGCTCCAGACCATCCGACTGCCAGAAAACCCGACGGAAGCCGAGATGTGCGATCTTCTATACGCCGTCGGATGTATCAAGAGCGCTGCCGGGAAGGAGCTTCGATCTCTACATGCGCAGTCCAAACACATATCTCACCCGCAAGACCGTAGTTTCCTCAACTACGTCACTCGCCTGACTTGGTGCGACAAGTTGGTCAATGGTCTAGCCAGATTCCATACAAGGCTTACAGCTTGGCTTGTTGCTAATTTCGATCTGGTCCATTACACCTGTGTCCTGGAACGAATGACGATAATCTACGACACTGGTTTGCGAAAAGGGGGTAAAGAGTCTTAGTTGTCTTGCTTTGATGGTCAAGTGATTCGGAACGGAGACTCCGATACCGCAAGCGCCCAGTCCTCGAACTCGTCCCGAGAGCCACTCTCGATCTCTTTGGTCCAGGACCCAGACCTTCGGGCATTAAAGTGTATCAGGTACCGGGGGCATCCTCCAAGAATCCTGACGAACGTCGCCTTCGTCCTCTGGGATCACTGGGGCCAACCGGGAATGAATCAGCGCAATCGGAACACCCGACATCGAACCCTTCCGGTATTGATCCTTCTTCGGCGGCAAGTGGCAACGAAAAATGATCAATGTATGGATGTTGGAAGGATGTGATTGATTGTGTTTTCCGCTCCGTATATCGTAATGAATAGTGTTACTTATTTGTAGTAACTCAACCAAGCGACGGTTCCCGGTATCGCATGTTTTGAGTCACAATCTCTAGTTTCCTGTCCATTCTTTGTCTAGAAACTTTCAGGTCATACGGGTCCCCCTATAGATTGACTTTCGGGCAACCTATACGTCGGTTGCTGCTTGTGTCGCTGGAGTGTTTATTTGGCGACTGCCCTAATGATATCACCCTAATGAACCTGTCAACGCCGTCGACCAAGCCAGGTGCAGGTGCGTCCCGTCGAAAAGTGATCGAGACGCGAAGACGAGCCGGTTGTCATTCCTGTCATCTCAACCCGCTTAGAACAAGTCTTCAGCCTACCTATACTTTACTTTTGATCAGGTCATGCGACTACTAATACTCGTGACATGCTGCGGACCCGAATCAGGCGCATCCACAACGCTAAGCCGGTCGTATGTTACCAATAGTTGAGCTGCGATGACCTATGTTCCAAAACGAGTGGGGCTGAACTGCTACACCACTGGCTCTTTGCATCAGCGCTTGGAGAATGTGTCGTCGCTCGAAACAGGGCTCACTCCACTCTGAGTCAGTTATACGACTGACGGAGAAAATTTCTGTCTTAATACACAGGGTGTACCGCAGGGTTTGGATCTTGAGTCCTTGGTCACAGATCGCATGAGCGTTGTGTATGTGTGTATGAGATGGGGAAGAGGTAGACAAGGGTAAGAAGGGGGATACCAAGGCCAGATAGGGGTATGGAGGAATAAGAGGTATGCTCAAGCGTAATTTATAAAAGCATGGGGAGAAGAATAGATACACCACAGCTGTCCATATGTACCTGTCCGGCTTCCTAGAGCGGCGGGGAATCTTCCTAGAGAACACAGAAGAACACAAACACATGTGGTCCGACAAGTATCACGTGTTCGAGCACAAGAGCTTGCGATAACACAAGGATTTGGGTTCGAGCAGAACATAGAAGTCTGTGTTGTCTGTCGGGTGAAGAAGTCACAAGATGACATATCGAATATCCTTTGGGAGTCTCCATGCATAGCAAGGGCAAAACACTAGGGACCGCTCCGCTTCATGTGCGTTTGGTGTTCTCAACTATGATACAATAACAGGTGTCACTGAATAGACAAAGACGTATCGAAGGCAAAGGGGGAGGAGGAGGTTGCCACTCAGTGTGAAGGCTGATCAGTAAGGCGAAATGCAAGGCTGTTGCGATATGTGACCAAGCCAGATCCGCCATAAATGGAAATGCCAGGATACGGAACGCAAAAGGCGAATACCAGTGCGATTGAAACACGCTGATGGCACCACTTCCAGTAGCTTGGCAGCACGTAGGTGTATCTCCCTTTGCCAAAGACGCATACGTTTCGGCCAAATATCAAAGCCCCTGGAAGCAACAAAGGGCAACCGTTTCAACACTTCGGATTCTACCTCTGCGCCTTGGTCGTCGAAAGCCTCAAAGGAAGGGGAGTTTCATTGGGGGAATCACTCGGCGCAGCCAATCTTGAACGAGATAAGTAAGGCTTCTCGGGGAATGTCTTGGAGGAGGAATGCGCTATTCATTCCACTTTGCGACTTTTCCTGTAACCGCCTGTCTTAGCTACCAAACATGGACTCGGACGATGAATACGATGCCGAAACCGAAGCCTACTTGAAATTGCCTGCTGCAAACCGCCCGGAAGTGAAACGTGAAGATGCCCTCCGCGCACTGCAGGCTCTTCCTACGCAAGTGAGATCTGCCCGGGAGAGAAGCTCGGAAGCGGAAATCATCCAGCTCTTGCACGATTGGGCTTGTGTCATTCATGACATGATCAAGGTAGGAAATTCCACTTATCCCTAGCCTTCCCTTCAACTGTCCGCATCAAGCAACTCTGAAGGCCCGCGACAACGCTGTGAATGAATTTTACGATGCGCTGCAGGAGGAGTTTCCTTATGTCTATGACTGGGAATCAACCAAGAATGTCATCACCAGGATGAAAGTCATTTTCGAGGAAGGTATGAGGGAAAATGATGTAGCCCAGTGGAAATCATGTTTCACTTGTCCGAAGCAAGTACCCAGCGATTACATGAAAGGAAAGCGTTGGGACCCGGCCACGCAAGAGTACGTACTTAAAGAGACGCAGGACCCCCAAGACTTCGTCTGTGTCAACGGGAGCGACGGCGACGCTCACAGCATCCGATCTTTGGGAGTCCGCTCTGTAGCTGGGTCAGACGGCAGCCAGGACGCCAATTCGAAAGACGACGGCTCCCTTCAAGAGGATATCACGAACAAAGGTGACCAGTGGAGCGTTGCATTCCCCAGTCATACCGTGACTAAAGACAGCAGTGCATCTCTTACTCCCGGCCCTACTGGTGGTCCTGCTCGTTGCGCGTAAATTATGTTGCGTCTGAAGGCACAATGCGCAAGCGAAGCTGGGCGAGGGGATCAATCTATGATATGTGTTGAGTAACCCAATTGTATCGCTTTCAACATGATTCAATAGTTTTAGGGTGACCCATTTCTCTCGTGGCTCTTCTCCTGGAAGCATCTACGTACGATAGCTCCGATGATCGTGGATGAACAGCCCCTCTCGAAGCCTGGTTCGACGTCTCAAAAGCACCGCACTCGCGCCGGCCGTACGGATCGCGTCCCGACCCGGCCGCCGAAAAAGTGATCGAGACGCAAAACGAACATCGTTCTGTTGCAATTGTCGATATCATTCAGTCTTCACCTATCTTTGCATGTTTACCTGTCCCCTATCCTGAAGCCCTGGACCTCTCCACCTCAGCATCTCTTGAGCTGCACATTGTCATGTCGTCCTGCTGACCGAAACGAGCGCGCCGAACAGCATGTCAGCAGCGCGGGACGCAGTCTCCTCCGCCGCCCGTCTTCAATTACCGGAATTACCGGCACTCCCAGTCCCATCGGGGCACTCTGACAATCAGATGTTTCAGACACATCCAGGGGAGTGGGATCCGAGCGTCATGTAGCGGGCGTGGTAATATTAGGAGCGGAAACACCCTCCAGCGCTCGCGGTGCAGAAGTAGGTTGACTTGTTTGTGAAACTCGGAAGAACAATGGTCCTCCCTCTAGCGTAATACCCATATCCTGTAACTAATCACCATCGACTTTCGAAGAGATGCGGTGTATGCTTCAGACGTCGTCCGTTCGCCCATAAACTCAGCTCGATAATTGCCAGCAATTAAGTATCTAAGGCAAGTAGCGCCCCTTGAAAGTAATCGGAACGCGGAGTGATGTGGTCCAAACTGCAAGGAACACCGAGATATCGTTACAGATAACCCTGAGAGCTTGACCAGCCTGGACTTGTCGCCATACTATCATCGCGAGTTCGGCCCGGAATCGACAGTGTTTGGCATTACGTCCTCTAACAGCGCGGGGAAATTGTTAAATGATGAAGGAGCGAGCTCCGTCTTACAATTCCACCTATTGTGGGAGATTTCGCCATAGTGCTGATCGTCGCCGATCAGGGGTCTTCTCATTGACAGGAGAAAGGAAGAATGTGATTTAAGCAGATATTTCGTCGATGTGCGCCTCGCACGCTCTGCATTTAGAAGATCTGCCCCTTGGGATGAAAGGATTTACAATATGGTCTTGATCTATAAATACAAGCCCCATGGACGTTCTCCCCTTCAACACGGTAGTATGGAATATCCTGCCTCCCTACTTAAACCTAACCAATCCCTGGTCGAACAAGATCACCTTCCGGCCATCATGAATCAACATCAACAGACACACGTCGGATGCCAGAACGAAGCCTACACGCAGCTCTCCCTTGAGACTGGGTCCGATAATTGGTCCCTGATCCAGGCCGAGACCAACCTTAAGGAGCTATTCGACAAAGATTTTTCTGACGCTATGACTGCTGAAGAGACGTGCGACACTCTGCAGGCGTGGGCATGCCTTGTGAATACTTCTGGCAAAGTTAAGCGGGAATTAGAAAGTAGAGTGGGGATATCGAGAGGGACTAAGGTGGACGCGAGTCGTGCTCTTGCCGATAGACTGGATTCCTACTTCGAGTACTGCAAAGATCTCGAGGCTTTTAGTGACAAGATCCTCTTGTGGCTTCGAACCATTTGCAACAGCATTACATTTCTTTGTATCGGTGAGAGAATCAAGATCATTCATACTGCTTGTCGCGCGGGCAAGTGGTCTATCTGGCCACGCCTGATAGCACCGCCGTTGTTAAGGGATCTAGCACAAGCGATGTACTCTTGTTACTCCAGGCAGAGCTAATGATGATTACTGAGGTGGAAGACGAAAGGTAGCTAATCCTGAGAAAGTCTTGCACTCAGTAGCTTCGGAATTATCGTATATCAAAGGGTGCTTCATAAGTGATGAGGGCTATTACAAGGGCCGAAGGCCAGCTATATATGCCTGTTCAGAACATAGGCTGTCCTGGAGGGATCACTTCCCCATGGACAGGTGAAGTTCTGAAGTTCTGAAGTTCTGAAGTCCTGAAGTTCTGAAGTTCTGAAGTTTTGAAGTTTTGAAGTCTCGAAGTTATGCCGCCTATGCTTAACGGCGTGAGTCATGCAGCCGAGCTGGAGCGGAGGCGGTAGAGAATGTCCGTCTCTCTACACTGCTAGTCTTAGAGAAGGAGGCAAACGACTTTGGTTGCAATGTTTGACTGATTCACTCGTTGAGAACGCTGATCTGAACACCCAGGGCGCGCCCAGCGCAAGCTCCTCGCGAGCTTCACAAAGCTCTTTCTCTCAACAGGGTCCGGTCAGTGTGTCTGGAATCCAACTCATCCAGATCGATGGATCCACCAATGATCCTCGCACGTCTTTGTTTGCTGCCTTGAAAGAGATGGTTTCCTCCGCGATGAAGCAGTCGGTGAGATCCGACGAAGAAGATTCGAGGCCTCCTAGTGTCGACCCTTCCGGTGAAGGGACTGGCAACAGCGGGGAACCTAAGTAAAAGCTGTGACAATGGAATGACCAAGTTTCCTCTTTATATCTCATAGTCAATAGTCTCACATATTGGTAGTAACGGAGACAGGCGGGGATTCTCGTTGATGCGTGCTGTCGGGTCAAAAGCTTCTGTCAAATTCAAAGACTTTTGCTTAGACTCTTCCGCGCCATAGTCCTCACTAGCAAATCGTATGGCATTTGCCTTTCATATTGATCATTTGTCATAGTCCGTTGAGCTGTCTGTTGTCAATCATATCAGCTTGTGGAGTACATTGATCCATCAGACAAGACGGCGCCCTCGTAAAAGTTGATCGAGACCAGATCGAGTGTCGATGTGAGCAATGTTGTGGAGGTCACTACAACATTTACCTTACCTCCATTCAATGGTTAGGCTTATGAATAGCAAGACTTCTGACGATATTCCTTCACTATTACGCTCGAAAGCTAGGTTTGAAGGTGACATCAATAGCCCAGTGTAATGCTGCTACAGTATGGCCAGGGACACCAAAGGCACCAGCGTTGATTCCTGTAACACCGTGTAATTCTCGGCTTTGATGTTGTATGAGCCACGAAGTGCTAGCTTGTGCGTTGCAATTCCACATGTCTGTCATCGATGAAGACCCGGGACCACTGAAATGACGTCACAATTACTCGAAACAAAAACTAGTGTAGTTGACTCATCAGAAGTATGGCTAAAACAGCATGACAAGCTAAATGCGAATACCTCTAAATCCATCGTCCTTGTGTTATCATCAGCCAGGAGCAGACTCCACTGAGCACCGATGTTGATGTAACAGCACGTCATGGGTGATTCCTCTGTGTTGGGTGCCGACGATTCTCTTTCCTAAGTCGCGATGTGATGACGAATATTAATTTGATCCTACGCTCAAATTTCACAAGTCACACAAGTTCGCGACTTGTACTTTTGATACGTCGCGGCAAGCAACGACTTTTCCCAGATTCTACACAGTTGTTATGTGATACTCACCTGTCTTGCTGACTGCCAATCCATACGCTCCGGTCAACTCCAAGGGTAGCTAGTCCTTGCTTGAAGGTGAAAGGGAGGAGTAAAGAATCTTGATCTAAATTGCGTAATTCATAGACTGGACTGATACAGCACAGAGCCAGAGGGCTGCTTTATATACATTTTGGCCTGCCTAGGGCAGAGTTATTTGCCACACGCATTATAGGAGGAACCCTACTGAGAACAGCGAACAACGGTTGACTTCTGTTGCGCAAGGGTGATCAGCGTGGATCACGGGTGATCGCTAATCGCGGTCGCGGATGATCAGACGTCGACCGGGTGGATCGCCGTTGATCACGGCGGATCAGAACCGTTGTATTGGATACGATCATAGGCGGTCACAGGCGGTCACAGGTGGTCACAGGCGGTCACAGGCGGTCGGCAGAAACGGAAAGCGAGAGTGGACGATTGTATTCGATAGGTAGAAAAAGGCGTGTCGTTGGCGACGTGGCGCGATCACAACACTCTGCATTTTCGCCCTGATTGAAAGGAAGGCCTGTCTCTATACAGGTACGCAGATTCGAAAAGCACACCATCGTGTAGATCATGGTCGATCAGGGGCTCACTCCTCCAGAGGAGAAAAGGAATAAAGCAATCTAACGCACGTCATGGCTCTGGTCTGGTCCACAAATGTCTTCCAATCGCAGGTTCTTCCCCTTGAGACATGAAAAGAGTTCCCTTATAAGCGAGTCAAAGATCATGTCATGACCATGTGTGTGTCTATATATACCGGCTCTTGAGGACACTTTTCTATTACTGGAAGACTCTCGAACATCATCGCGCATCGCACGTGACTGTCAATTCCGACCGAACACAATCATCTACGACGACATCATGGACAATCATCAAGCACTGCATGTTGGCTGTCAAAACGAGGCATACACAGCGCTGCCTCGAGAGACAGGACCCGACGATCTGACGCTCGATGAGGCCAGGGCCAAATTGAGTACATTAGACGCACTCAGACGCAACGGCTTTCTGGAAAACCCATCTGAAGACGAGATGTGTGATCTTCTGCCAGACGTCGCACGTGTCATGAATGCGGCCGGAAGAGTAGACCGCTTCTTGATAGCCCGACAGGGAAGACTCAAGGAAATAAAGAAACATCCTCGCCAAGGTCCTGCTTTCGGCGTGATGTTGAACTCGCACGCCATGTTTCGCCCAGTTTTCAAGGTATTTGCCGAAAGTTTTCCCGCTTGGCTTAACGAGAGCTTCGATCCTTTACATGCCGCTTGCATCGATGAGAGGATGGCTTTCATCCTCAAAGAAGGCTTAAGGCAAGGCGACAAAGGCCTCTGGAAATCTTGCTTTCAGGGTCGATGGATTTGGGAGGCGAGCTCGGACGCTGGAAGCGCACGGACTCCGAACCCGTATCAGGATACAAACAGCGCGGATACTGCACCCGACGAGTCCAACGTTCCGGGCTTTCCATGTCTCGTCATTCCGGGTGGCCAGGACCCTAATGACCCCTCCGTACTCGATGCCCTTACACGACTTTTGGAATCGATGGCTGGTCAGTCCGCAGAACCTGGACCGCCGAGCGCGGGTCGTTCCAGTGCTGCTCCCTCCGCGGCAGCAAGTGACGACAAGAGGCAGCTTCAGTAGAGGCTTCGTAAAGCTGCGAGAACTCCGTGTCTCTATCAATATGAGTAGCTTGTGTTGTCGTATTTGTAGTCAATCGAAGAAGCGATATCTTTCGTTATTGAGTATCTTCGGTTCCGAATCTCCTGCTACATCTTTGCCTAGTATCGTCACACCTAGTGTCTCACCATGAGATATGGTGCAATCCTTAGGTTCATATGCTGTTCATACCGTAGGTTGTCATCAGGTTGTCAACTTGTCGACGCCGTCGACTCGATCAAACCAGGCGCGTGTCAGGGACGGATACGGGACTAAGCTGGAACTCAGCGAATGTACCGGCCACGTCGTCAACGATGAGACAAGGTTGGTTGAAGGACGAGGACAGTGGGCTTGAACCACTAGTGATCAGTGTCGAAGGAAGTAACACTATCGATCTTGACGTATGATCTTGCCCTGGAGAGCAAAGATGGATTACAACAGAGGGAAAGAGTAAAAAGCTAGCTATTATATTTCTGTCGGGAGCCAAGGGAAAACAGAGGCAAAGGCAATTCCAGCATTTCCAGCAACCTCAGCAACTTCATCAACTTCGGAGGTTCAGCAGTTTCACACATTAGCGAGACTTGCGAGACTTGCGAGACTTTCGACGAGTCTTGGCGCTTGGCGTTTTTGGCATTGATCGATTGGTGAGTGATTGCGGTCCATGCGATTGATCGACTGACGGGTGATGTTGATCTGGTTGATTGGTAGGTGATGTGCATTGATGGGAGTGATAATGTGTAATGGCTGACATCTAAGTGATGTATTGATGAGCTGGGTGTCATTCATGACAGCGCGCCTGGCCCAAAAAGTGATCGAGACACGAGGACGAGCGTTGTCTATCCTGTCATCTGGACCCGCGGAAAACAGTTTTTGGCGTACCTATACATCACTTTCGATCGGATCAAGCGACCACTGATACTCGTGACAGGCTGCGGCCGTGACCCGAATCAGGCGCATCCACAATTCTGAAGCCGGTCGTACGTGGGTTATCCACCCAGGTTTTTGACGTCGATCCACCTGAGAACACAAGTGATACCAACGTGTGCTAAGATCCCTCATACAACGGTCGCGCTAGCATACCTTCCAATCATACCGTCCAGTGATATAGACCACGCACCCGCGACATCGGAGGCCCAGGAACAATATCGATGATCCCTTTTGCACCCAATAAGTCTGGGATCTTGTTTCAGAGCATTTCCCAACTGTTAGCCTTGTACGTGAAGGCGACACCTGTCTATCGTCGAAATAGACATTGGCCCACAGAGATGACGTCACAAGGAAGCTAAACGGATCTTGTCTCCCTAGCGCTAAATACCCAATGTACTATAAACAGCATGGAGAGCTCGAGGCAGGTAATCTAGAGGCCCGCGTCCTTTTACCATGCAGCTGAGGCGAGTTCATCGAGCACTGATGTCGATGAGAAAGCACGTCAGGGCTTATTGCTCCTTCTCTCTCCTCGAAGGGAAGGATGATCCGTTGTTCAGTACAGATGCATTCGCTCTCGAGGCCACGCCATCTGGAAAATCACCTCCGACCAGGAGATGAATTTTTCAGAGGAAAAAGGAACGATGTAATTTGAAACATGTCATTGCGCCGATCTGGCCCTTGCATGCCATCGGTCCTTGGATTTGCCTCTGGAGAAGTCAATGCAAGTCTCACAACATTGCTCCAAAAAAAGAAGGAGTGATCATGAATCTTGGTTATATATACTCGGTCTTGTTGACGCCCTCATTCGAGTATGATACCCGTATAGATCCTTCTCGCACGCACCTCATCCTTTCAACCTTGATCTGTCATCCATTCTCGCATCAATCATCGGCTGACACACCTTGGCTGCCAGAACGAAACCTACAAGAGGCTGCCCCTGGAGACAGGCAGAGATGACCTGTCTATAGAGGATGCCAAGACGAAGATCAAAAATCTCATGAGCATGAGCCTTCCCTGAAATCCGACTGAAGACGAGATATGTGGTCTTCTATTTGACTTTGGATGTGTCAAAAGCACTGCATGCAAGGAGCTTCGATCCTTAGCGGGGGAGTCGCGAATGATGGCTGCCGAAGACAGCGGTAGTACCATCGCCTACGGGGATCGTTTGACTTCGTGCAACGAGGTGATGCAGGGTATTATCAGCTTCCATAAAAAGCTCAAAGCTTGGCTTGTTGCCAATTTCGATCTGGTCCATTTCACCTGTGTCCTTGAACGAATGACGATAATCTACGACACTGGGTTGCGAAAAGGGGGTAAAGAGTCTTGGTTGTCTTGCTTCGATGGCCAATTGGTTCGGAACGGCGGCTCTGATACGGGGGGCCCCGAACCTCGACCTTGTCCGGGGGGATAAACTCAGTCTCTATGGTGAAAGACCCGAACTTGACAGAGATTCCCGTCTACTGGAGCCCTGGAGGATCTCCGAACAAACCTAATCAGTCTCTCCGTGGCTTCTCGAAGAGAATTGCAGCATCGGTAACAAACCGGTATGGAACATCTGGACAGCCCACTGGCGCCAGCTTCGATCCTTCCCTTCTCGTGCAGCAAGTGGCGACAGGAAGGAGCCGCGATGAGGGGTTCGGAAAGCTGCCCAACCTCCGTGTCTCCCATTCTATATTTATTAGCTAATTATTGACCTATTTGTAGTAACTCGAAGAGGGGTAATTTCCGTTCATTGAATGGCATCGAGTCCGAATGTCCTGTTACATTTTTGCCTAGAATTCCTAGGCCTAATGTTGCGCTATGAGATACCACGCAATGTAGAAGTTCGTGCGCTGTCCACACTGTTGGCTGTCATGAGACACGTGAACAGTGTTCCTTCAACGCAGTCCGCAGACAAGATATAGTCAAGAGAACCAGGGGATATGGTCGGGTGAGTGCCTCAAGATCTGTCGACCTTGTGATAGCGCCTGACCCCACAGGATACAGAGTATTGCTCATAGGAGGTCAGCACGTCATGGCTGATCGGCCTTGTCCTTTCTCTGACTGCTGATGCGTCTACCTTCGACAATATACTATCGAGCTGATCAGCACCGATAAGGGTCGAGTTCTTGATGAAGAAAGGAACGATGTGATCTAGCGCACGGCAACGGCACCTTTCGGGTCTGACCTAGTCTTCGATTTCCAGGATCGGCTTCTGTCATTAGCAATCATGTCTACTCCATTGTGTTAAGAGTTATGGCGTGATCATGGATTTTCTCTACATATACCTCTAACCGTACATGTCCTTGCCGTGATTCGGAGAATGGCCAGATATAGTCTTTTGCTCTCTGGATCCACGCGTACACATCTTTGCAGACAAATTCGCTCCTTCGGAACAGATATTATGGACGACCATCAGCAGAACCACGTCGAATGCCCAAACGCAGCATACAAGAACTTGCCTCTCGAGATGAGTGACGATGCTTTGACTCCCGATGCTGCCAGGACGATGCTGAACGACGCAGAGAATAAACGAAAGGAATTACTATGCAAGAGCCTTCCGCAGAACCCAAACATAGTTGAAATCTGTGATACTCTGCAGGACTTCGGATGCCTTATCGACGCGGTCGGTAGGATCTCCCGCCTTCTCGGTGAGCGGGACGATGCCCCGGTTCATCCTGTTCTGAGCGTCATGAAGGATCCCTACCTCGACTTCAATGCAGGTATGAATCCGGTAATTCAAAAGGTTCTTAAGTGGCTTTCCGGCTTCTGCCATGGCGTTCATTACTTTTGCGTGGGTGAAAGGATCAAGATCATCCACAGTACGGGCCTGCGAGGAGGTGGCAGTGGTCTTTGGTTACAGTGCTTGTACGATCTATCCATCGGAATTGCAGAGCTGGACAATGAGAGCGAGCGAGCTGCAGGGGGTACAAGTATCGCTTTCTTCGCAGAGGGATCTTTCGAGAACCCCCCACCGTCTTTCTACGCTGCTCTGAGGAAGATGGTCGACTCCGCGATTGAGAAGTCAGAGAAATCTGGCCAAGGGACCTCAAATCCATCCAGCTCAAAGCCATCCAGCGCGAAGCCATCCACCGCTGCATCTGGCGACAAGGAGGGCTGAATGTAGGGCTTTGAAAGGTTGCAGTCAATCGTGTCTTTCGTTCTCCCAGTTTGCAGTGAATATAGGTAGCTATATAAGTGCATCATTTGTAGTAACTCGGCCCAGCAATGGCTGTCGTTATGATATGCTGTCGAGTCACAATTGCTCACCGAATCTTTCGTAGAGCTTTCTGGCCTAGCGACTCAGTAGCCTGTCCCAAGCTATCTTTTGATCCTTCACCGTTGGAATTCTCGGTTGTCTAGTAATAAATCACTTTGTCGCTATGAGTCACTCAACAGGCGCGCCACGGCTAGAATGATCGAAACGCGAACGCGTGTAAATGTGGACGGTGTTGCGAACGCCATTCCGAAATCAGCCTGACCCCCATAAAAACAATCAGGCTAATGAGAGGCAAGACCTCGAATTCGTTTCCTATGGTATCACACTTGAAAGCTAAGTCTGTAGGTAACATCAAAGATCCGACGTCAATCTCGTTATGGCTAGGGGCGTCAGGAATACCATCGGTGATGCCTTTTGCATCGTCTCAATCTCGGTTTCCTGTCAGTCCTGCCCGCGAACATTGATCTTGTGCGGAACAATTACACCTTTCTGTCAATGATGCAGATGGTGGACCACTCGTTTGACGCTACAAGGGGGAGAGGCAGATATTGTCCCCAGCTCAGTCGATTTCTTCTATATGCTTAAGACAGCAACAGGAGCTCGAGGCGGATGACTCTGAACTGTATTATTCCAGCGATACCATGTGTCAGAACCAGAATCCTTCAGGGCAATCATGGTGATACAGCAGGTCAATGCTGGTCACTCTGTTTCTCCGCGTTTCAAAGGAGGACCTCTTCTCTACTGTAGTACACGCACTGCCGAAAGTACATCATCATGCTGCTTGCCGCCGATCAGGGGCTGACCCCTTGAGAGGAGAAAGGAACAACGCAATTTAACGCACGTCATGGCTCAGATCATCTTCGATTTGCAAGGTCTCCCCCTTGAGACATGAAAAGACTCTCGTGATAAGCGGGTCGAAGATCATGGCGTGATTATGCGTGTGTATATATATACCGGGCCATGACGACGCCTCTCCCGATACTGAAAGACTCTCGGATAGTATCTCGCACCGCACCCAACTGCCAACTCCGACCAGCCAAGAACATCTTCGACGTCATCATGGACAAGCATCAAGCATTGCATGTCGGCTGTCAGAACGAGGCGTACAGAAAGCTGCCTCGTAGGACCGGCTCTGATGCTCTGGAGGCTGAAGACATCGCCGCGGAATTGAGGAGACTGGACATGATCAGACTCAACGGCTTACCAAGAAAACTATCTAAAGACGGTATGTGCAACTTTCTTCAAGACTTCGGACTTGTCACGGATGCGGTCGCAAGATTGCAACGTTCCGTAGAAGTCGTAATCGGCACATGGAAACCTGACATGAATCCTGCTGTCCGCCGGAAGTTGTAATCGAACAATGCCCAATTTTTCTCAGCTTTTATGTCATTTGACCAAGCTTTTGTCGCTTGGCTTGCCAAGGATTTGGATCCTGTATGGGTCACTTGCATCGTGCAGAGGATGGAGTTCGTCTTCGCAGAAGGCCTTAGACAAGGTGACGAAGGCCATTGGGAGTCTTGCCTTGGGGGTCTCTGGAGCGGGCAGGCGGGCTTTGATACCGGAAGCGCGCAGACTTCAAGACCGTTTCAGGACACAGAGAGCGCTCTCTTTGAGGTCGACGACTTCACGGGCATTCCCTATTCTGCCGTCCCGAATGACCGAGACTTCCGTGACCCCTCTGTACACGACGATCTAACACAACTGCTGGAATGGACGGCAGTACCGTCCGCAAACCCCGGACCGGCGAGCTCGGGCCGTTCCAGTGCTGCTTCCTCCGCGGCAGCAAGTGAAGACGAAAAGCAGCCTCAATAGAGGCTTCGTAGAGCTGCCAGAAATTTGTGTCTCCTATTAACATGAGTAGTTTGTATTGACTTATTTGTAGTAAGTCGAATTCGCGATAGTTTCCGTGATCAAATGTGTTCGAGTAGAAACCTTGACTCAAAATTCGACGTAGACAGTTGGGGCCACAAGGGGCCGGTCTTCACTCTCAGGCGAACCTTGTAGCGTTCGTTGTTCCCGTCGTTCAATTGTCACGATCACTATCAGGTTGTCAATCAGTAGATGAGACAAGCCAGGCGCGCCCCGCCGAAAAGTGGATCGAGACGCGAAACACGAGCATTGTTCGAAGTTGAATGCCGTCTGATGCCTCACCCGTCCCGGCAGCACAACGACTAGACTCAAGAGGAGCGCTGTGTAAGGTTCTCCGGCCGGGCCTCCAAGTGTGAGCTTGATGGGGAGCAAATACCCTCATCTCCTATAAACCTAATTATCTCGCCAACATGACTGCACGGAGGGGAAAGTGAGCCTTGTTTCATCAGCCAGTCCGATTGAGCGTTTGGAGTCATATATGGATAAAATGGAGCATGTTAAGTTGAGCCGACAGCTCATGGATCGATCATCGCTGAGAGATCATATGCCTTATGCACCAGCCTCGAGAACCCTGCGGGTCACTCAGCAACACATCATGGCTGATTGCTTCGTTGATAAGACAGGCTGGCTCCCTTGACAACTGCGCTCATTTCCGCAATCACAAGGCCGCGCTGGATAACCGCCACTCAGGGGCTAAACCCTCAAAGCATGAAAGGAGCGACGGAATTTGACACCTGTCAATGCACCCATATGGCTGTCACACGGCATCGATATTTGGAACTTACCCCTGTGGAAGTCAAAGGAAGTCTCGCAAGACTGCTTTAGAAATAAAGAGCGAGCGTAATCCTCGTCTATATATACCAGACTCTGTAGACGCCTCTCGCCCCAACGGGATAACCGGATATATATTCTCGCACGCCTCTCGTCTCTGCGACCTTGGTCTTTTATCCATTCTGCCCTGTAATCAGCATAAACCATCACCAGATACACCTTGGATGCCAGAACGAGGCTTACGAGAAGCTGCCTCTGGAGACAGGAGCTGATGACCTATCTCCCAGCAAAGCCATGACGAAGCTTGATGAGCTTGAGGCGACTGATCTTCCACAAAACCCGACGGAGGCCGAAATATGTGGCGTCCTCCATGCCTTTGGATGTATCGAGAGCGCTGCCGGCAAGGAGTTTCGTGCAATACAAGCTGAGCCCGAAATGACGGATGAAGCACTAGACGTTGGTGCCGTCGACTATATGAATCGGAGGTATCTGTGCAAGGACTTGATGAGGGGCAAGGACAGTTTCAAGAAAGTGCTTGAAGTTTGGCTTGTTCCCAAGTTGAGTCCCGTCGTTTGGGATTGCGTATGTGACAGAAGGAGGATAATTTACAATACTGGGTTGCGACAGACGGGCAAGGAGTCTTGGATATCTTGCTTCCATGGTCAATTAGTTCTAAACGGAGGCTTTGAGACGACAAGCGCGTGGACCTCGACCTTTTCCGGAGATGTAAACTCAGTATCTGTGGGAAAAGACCCGAACTTGCCAGAGATCCCTGTCTGCTTTGGCCCGGAAGGATCTTCGAACAAACCTGATCGGTCTTTCCGTAGCCTCGGGAGGAGGATTGCAGCATCGATAACAAACCAGTCTGAGACATCTGGACAGCCAACTGGCACATTTGCCAGCTTCGATCCTTCCAGTGCAGCAAGTGGCAACAAGAAGGAGTAGTAGTAAGGGCTCCGCAAAACTGCCAAACATCCGTGTCTCCTATTCTATGTATAGTGGACAATATATCGCCTGATTTGTAATATCTCGAACAAGCGATAACTTGCGTCATCGAATGCCATCGAGTCCGAATACTCTGTCACATCTTTGCCTAACATCATCCAGCCCAGTGTATCACTAGGGGATACCAGACAATCCCCGAGTTGTAAGTTGCTCACGCTCTCGGGTACATCAACCTCAACTTGTTAGCGCCGTCGACCAAGCCAGGTGCGTCCCGTCGAAAAGTAATCGAGACGCGAACTAGTCCGCTGTTACCCCGTCATCTCAGCCCGCGTAGAACAGTCTTCAGCCTGCCTACCATGGCTTTCTTTCAAATATCCGAGCAGTAGTATCTGTACCGAGCCGCAACCACGGATCCGAACCTGGCGCATGCGCAACCCTGTAGTCAGCCGCGCATTGACTATAGTCATGCTTGAATCACCTCTGCTTCAATACACTCGAGGCTGAAGTGCTATAATTGTGGTTCTTGACGATCATCGCTTGGAGGACTCAGGACAGTGGGAACGTGGTCACCTCATTTCTCTATGAGCAGAGGTCCCGCGACTGAGAGACGTAGATTGTGTCTTTGCCCATGGTGTGTTAGAGGGTCTCGACCTTCCTAACCCCTTCAGCCTTCACGACGGATCGCATGAGGGCTGAGGACATACAATCAAGCTAGGTCTGCGGTGTTTGGAACACCCGAGATACGAAGGGTGAACGGCGACTTTGAATATGGGTGAAACAGGCTGTGGTACGACCTTGAGCAGCTTGTATCAATATGCCAATGTGTGGGTCTTTGCCAATGGCACCCACTTTCTTTCAACGTAAGAGCCCCTGAACTCATCAAAGGGCAAACGCTCCGTCAGTTAGGGTTCTGCCACAGCTTTTTGCAAAGCATCGTCGAAAAGAGGGGTATCCCCTGAAACCTCAAAGGAAATGAAGTTCCATTTCGCGAATCGCTCGGCATAAGCCAATCAGGCATGTATATCAAAGCTACTTAAGAGATGTCCTTGTTCCTAGAGATACGATGGGCTATTCTTTGAAATCTGTGATTTTTACTGCGAACACCTGTCTTAGCTATCAAACATGGACTCGGACGAAGAATACGACTCCAGAACGAACGCCTACTTGGCCTTGCCGCCTACCATTCGTCCGACCTTGCCCTTGGAGGTTGCGCTCCGCACACTGAAGGCTCTTCCTGAGCAAGTGGTGTCTATCACACGCGAAAGGTCGGAGCCGGAAATCATCCAGATGTTGCACAAGTGGGCTTGTGTCGTCCACGATATGGGCCAAGTCGAGATACCAGCGACCGGCGAGCACCCCCGAAAATGTCCGCATGAAAGAAATCGAGACGCCCGTAACGACGCTCTGGCAAAATTCTATACAGAGCTGAGGGTATATTTCCCTGATGTCTATGACAAGGAATCAACGGACAATGTCATTACCAGAATGGAAGCCATCTTTGATGAAGGTATCAGGGAAGATGATGCAGTGCAGTGGAAATCTTGTTTGACCTGTCCGAAGCAAGTAGGCAGCGAGTTCATGGAAAAGTATCGCTGGGACGTGGAGACACAGGAGTACGTGCTTACGGAGAAGGCAGACGCCGGCACCATGTCCGGGGCCGACGACACCTGCAGCGCCAGCTCTTGGGAAATTCTCGCTATACCTGATTCCAATGCCAGCAAGGATGCCAGATGATCAATGCAGCTGGTATTTCAAGCTCTATTGGTGACCCTGCTCGCTGAGCGTAGACTATGTTGCATCGAGAGGGACAATGTGCGGGCAGAGCTGAGCGAGGGGATCAATCCTGTGATTAGTGAACATGTGCAGTGACCCGATCTATTAGTCAATTGTCCTGGGCAAACATTTTGTCTCGTAGTTCTTTCCTGGCTGTTCCGCACCCCCGATGGCTGCTATGATCGTGGATGAGTAACGTCTTGAAGCCTGATTTGACATCCATTCAGAGCGCCAGTAGAGCGCCTGGGTCACATCAGCCGTACGTACGTATCGCGTCCCGTCCCGGCCGCCGAAAAGTGATCGAGACGCGAACACGAGCGTTGTTTATTCTGTTGTCCACTTGTCATCCCTCTTCCTCCAAACATCCACGACTATATCTCCATCATCCACCTCTAGACCACACCACACCATCTCTCACATCTCGCCCCGCCACAACCATGTCCTCCCCCAAACGCGCACGCCGAACCGCGGCGTCAGCAGCACGGGACGCAATCTCCACCGCCGCCCGTCTCCAATCCGCGGCACTCTTGCACGACGCACACGACGCGGACGAAACGCCGGGCAGGCGACGGGGGCTGAGTAAGAAGGTGTCGTATGCCGAGGTGCCGATTGATGCGGATGATTTCGCCGTGGAAGAAGAAGAGGAGCCGAGGAGTGGGTTCGGGCGGAGTTCTGGTGCCGAGGATGAGGGGGAGGAAGATGTCGTGATGGATGGCGAGCAGGAGGGGGAGGTTGGTGATGCGGTTGAAGTCGGTGAGTCAACCACTCTCGTTCCGAAAACAAGCGGAAAACTGATCAATCTCGTCATCAGCGAGTATCTCGTCAGAAGAAGCCATCCACCTCGCCAACCGCGGCAAACTCCGCGGCCGTGGGAAACCCCGGGGCAAGGCCACCCGAACACGGACACGTAAAGGTCGATCCACGACGAACTCGTTGCAACGGACGTTCTCCGATGACAAGCGAAAACGCGGGGGAACGGGAACGGCGGATGAGCAGGATGATGACGATGAGGAAGAGGTCGAGGAGACGGGGACGCCGGCTGATGCGGGCGGTGTGGAGAGTAAGTTGGTCATGTTGCTGGGGATTATGGGGCTGATCGTTGTGTAGTCACGCATCACAAGGTCAAGGGCGTCTTGTATGAAGTCATCAACGACGAGATCGAGATGGAAGAGGATCCCAAGGGGGAAGCCAAAGTCGATGCCAAGGGCAACCTGCTCGGCGGTACGTCTCTCATACACTCTCAACGTACGCGCTGACCTGTCCTCCAGGCCGCGAATACAAAGTATGGACGCTGAAATCCCAAGACCGCAACGACCCGGAACGCCTCTACGCACTATCGATCGACGTCGCCCGAACCGTCGGCTTTGCCGATTCCTCGTTCATGCTCAGGAGGCTTCCGCTGCTCGTCAAGGTCCAGATGACGCCGGCGGAAAAGGAACAGGCCGTCGAGGCGGGCCGGGTCTCGAATAGTTTAAAGTTTCGAAGCGTGACAATGATTCCGATCAGGAACGTGTACAAGTACCTGGGGGCAAAGATCGTCAAGGGTGAGTCGTTCGCTTCTGCGTCGAACGTGTGCTGACGGCGTGTAGACGGACGCTACGTCACGGACGACTACTACGAAGAAGTCGCGCGCGAAGAGTGCGCCGAAAAGGGCATCGAGCCGGGCTCGCTCGTCCCGGACAAACCCTTCCTCGTCGAGACCGACCAGCCGGACCAGCGTCAACCGGAGCGATCTATCGGCGCGCCGTTTTACATCCCCGGCGGCCCCACCACACACTGGGGCGGCGCCGGGTGGAATCCGTGGCATCATGCCGGGCAGGGGAACAAGCGTGCGCGGCTAAAGGCGGAAGGGCTGACGCCCGATAATTGGATGTGGCGCATGGCGCGGGAAGCGAGGGAAAGGGAGCGCGAGATGCGGGACGTGCGGGAACACAGGTTGACGGATTTCGCGGGGGAACGGTTGACGGTGTGGAGCGAGCAGTATGGCGCGGACGAGCAGAAGAACGGCGTCAAGGGGCACTCGGCCGAGGACGTGCACCAAGGCCAGGAAACGGAACAGCAGTCGACCGGGTTCCGGGTCCCTGCGGCGGAGGATACGTCCGGCTTGTTCGCGCATGACGAGGCGTTCCGCCGACAATATGGCCAGGCGACGGGCAGCGGCATGTTCGACCTCAGTCAACTTGCGAACGGAGCGGTGGATGCGGGACAGGTGATCGTCGAGACGGCAGCAGAGACGGCGGCGAGGAAGCGCAAGCGTGCGATCCAGATCAAGCCGGGAGAGTTCAAGGGGTTCTACGAGGTATGTCTTGCCACTGTGTCGAGACTGCCATTGCTCATCCATCGCAGCCCAACACGAATCTCCCTCATGTGCGGCAAGACCTCCAGCCAACGCAAGCGACCATGGAAAAGACATCACTGCTGCCCCTGGTGGAAACCAAACGGTCCCGGTTCCGGTGGGATCCCGACTATACGTTTGCGTCTACGTTGACGCTACGCCGGATTGGACCCAGTGCAGCTGCGGTATACAGCTTGGACTATGCGTTTGATGCATCGCCGGACGAGGCGCAGGAAGAGGTCGCACAGAGGGAGCGACAGGTACGGGAGGCGGTCGAGTGGGATCGACAGCGTTGAGCTGCACTTGTATCTTGGTTGTAATCGGTCACATTGCATTGATTCGCTATTCGCATACAACTGTCTTCGTCTGACGACCTGTTACGCCTGCATCGACCGCAGCACTTTGTTCCAGTCATCGTAATCGGCCTCTGTGACCAACGACTCGACATCTATCCCCCGCCAGCTCTTTAGCCACGCGCCTACTCGCGCGACATGGGGATGGTTCTTGACCGAGTCGCTCGAGTGGGAGTCCGCCTTCCTACTCTCCAGGTTCCACGAAGCCGATAGCAGCTTGGCGACCTTGCGCAGGATTTTGGACGTCTTCATCGCAAACGACCCAATCTCTGGCCACGCCGTCACGCCCTCGAGGAGTTCAATCGCATCCGTCAAGCCCTGCTGCATATCCTCGATGGATTCTTCGCTGGCATAGGCGTTGCCCGAACGCTGTGACTGGGATCGCTCGGCGGCGGAATACGCCAACTCGGCGCGGGCGATAAAGCCGAGCACGAACGCGGCCTCGAACACTTTTTCGACGCTGAACAGGCGGAACGCAAACTTGGTTTCCAGGATTCGCGCCGAGCGTTGGATACGGAGTGTGCGGTGGCAGAGTCGAGCGAGCTTGCTTCGAGCGGCGTGGGGCGTCTTGATGGAGAGATACGTATTCAATTTCGCGCGGTAGAGCGACATGCGTAGCCCATAGATGTGAGAGAGGATGTCCAGCCGATGGAACATGAGATACGGCTCCTGTTGGTCAAAGCTCGTATTGGTGGCCGGCGAAAGATAATAGTAGCTCGGCAAGTCGTCTTCACACGCCTGGAGCGCCGCATCGTATCGTTCCACCGCCTCGGGCGAGAGATCGGTCGACGAGTAGACGGCCAGGGTATCGAGCAGGGGCGTCATGGCTTTTGTGATGTGCGTCATGACGACGAGGTGGACGACCGGCGACGGGCTGTGTTTGTAGTCGTGGAGTGGCAACGAGGCGGATAGTCCCGACGTCGCGTGCTGGTATAGGTCCGGGTCCGAGATGGCGGACGGGAGGTGCGCCGAGGTGTGGTGGTCGTGGATCATGTAGGGCGACGAGGTTTCGCTAGGGGAGGTCAGTAACGCTCGGCGAGAATAGTTAGGACCTACAAGGCGTGCAGGCGGTCCGCAGCGTAGAGGGCATAGAATACCCTCCGCCTGAGTTCGCATTCGAATGTGGGTACACCTAGACAGCGTCAGTAAACGCTGTGGTGAACGTATAGCAACTCACCTTCCCGCTCCCGGTGCAGCTTGATCGCCTGGGCCACCTTGATAGCTTGCGCAAGTGGCAGCCCCGCCGCCGCGTTCCTCTCCCGCGGCCTCGGCTTGCCCACATGTCCCGTCGTCACATTGACACCAGCCTCGCGAACACAAAGCCTGGCATACCGATAGCAAACGAGCTTCAAGCACACTTGCATGATGGACGGCGTGTCGTCGGTGTCCGCAAAGGTCGAGGCGAGAAGCGCATGGTCCATGTACCGTCGATGCAACGGTGTCGCCGTCTTTTCCTCGACACCCATGGCCGAGCCACCGGGTTTCCCTGCGATCACGCGGTCGAGCGAGCGCGGGTACGCCTGTGGGTCCACCGAGGAGAGCAAGAGCTGGGATGATTCCTCTGGCAGGACACGTAATGCGCTGGCGAGAATGGCAAACGCCAGAGCGAGGGTCGTTGCGTCGCCAGTCTTGAAGGGTTCCATGGTCGTGCCCACATGTTGCTGCTGCGTTGAGCGCCGGTGAAGCAGGTATCGCAGTTCATCCGTAAAGGGGGCCTGCAGCAGGGTTACTCCTTCGGCGAGGAACGCGTCCTGGAAAAAGGTCTGATACAAGATCTGCTGTGTGCCGAGCGGTGGGAGAACGGCGAGCAACGACACCAGGCTGCTTGCATACGACGAGGCGAGTGACGGATGTGTCGCGAGCGATTCCTGGCTCGTGCGGGCGGAATAATCCATGCCCGCAGGTGTCGGGAGGTGCGATGTCATGCCAAGTTCGTACCCTGCGCCAATGGATGGTCGCGCGTGCGATGGCTGATGCACTCCCTGCATGGTCATTGGCATTTGCTGTCCAGCCTGCGGATAGAGGTATCCCTGCCCGGCCGGATAACCAATCACCATCCCCGCCGCACCGGGTACGGAGCCGGGTCTCCCTTGTCCGGCAAACCCACTGCCAATGGCATGCTGTCCGTACGCCGACAAGGCGGAAAGCGAGACCCCAGGAACCGCGGGATTCGGCGTCGGGACCTGCGCCGGCGGTCCTTGATACGCGGGATTGACGCCCATGTAGCTCGACCTTGCGGAAGTGGGGAAGCCTCGTGCGTCCTGGCCGTATCGCCCGAGATCGTTGGGGCGGAACATGCCGTCCGCTTGGTACGTCGGGCCGTGGGCGGATGAGCGGCTCCGTTCGCGCGGGGACGACCGTCGGCTCTTCTTGGCTTTCGGCCGCTGATCTTCCTCTACGAGCGCGAGGATCTGCGAGGCGTCAGCGTGAATCACCCATTACCGACCTGCGACTCACCTCGCCCTCGACTTCACCCTCCATCGCGCCAACGCTCTTCCGCTTGCCCTTGCCGCCCGCAAACGGACTCTCCGTCTCCCGCCCGGCCATGAATCGATCCAACACGCCCGCCGTCACCCGCGCCCCGTCAGCTCGGGGACGTTCACGGGACTTGCTCCTGCCCAACGGATCCTCGCTCGAGCTGCGTGACCCTGCTGCTCTTTGCTCATCTCCAGATTCGTCCGACAACTCCTCTTCCCCTTCCGAGAAAACGTCGGTCCGTCCCTTGCGTACCTCCGCGCCGTTCAGGGACGAATAGTACCGCGACGACTGGACCGGCACCGGCGCGGGCGGTAACACTGCCGGCACCCGTCTCGGCTCCTCGGACGCGGCGTCATCCTCGTCGTCCAACTCGTCTACCTCGTCCACTTGGCCGTCCGCGTCAGCCGAGAACCCGGTCTTTTGCGGGACGGTGCGCGTGCTGCGTGTCTCGCGTTTCGGCGAGGTGGTGGACGATTGGCCGCGGAAGACGTCGTCTTCCGAGTCGGTGAACTCGCGGTTGGTGCGTGGCGGCGGTTGGGCAGAGCGTTTTTTGGCTGTGTGGTAAAGCATGAGTACGACTCAATGAATAGCAGGAGACGGAAGAAGGTAGTGATATCGTGGGTTTGTTTGACAAGCAGCTCAGGGGACAAACGGTGATCAAGTCTCATCAAATCGCAACTCGTCACTGCCCGCCAAGTACGTCGTGACAATCTCCCACGTCCGCCACAGTACGGCAACATCCCCGTATCTACCATGTGGCGACTTGTCCTGGGTTTCAAGGTATACGACCGTTCAGGGTCGAACCCTTCGATTCCCACTCGTCGAGGCCTGCATCTGCCATACGGTAGAAGACCATCGTTCGCCCACACGGGCTCGCGTTCTCATCCGCGAGAGTGTACCCTTCACGCTCGGTGCTTGAGCGTCCTATGACGCTCTGTATTATATCAAGCCCACAAACATGCCAACGCATGTGCTCCGTGCCTTCCTGAGAAATCCCACTGCTCTCCGGACCGCATATACGCGTCGACCCTCGTCCTGTACGCGCACGATTGCCAAGCACCGTCGCCCTCTCCGGCGTCTTCTGACGTGGCCCTTTCCGTGTCCTCGTCGCAAGCGGGGTCCGACGACGACCCGTCTATGAAGATGTGCCGTCTCCTCGCGGTCGTCCAATGACGATGCCATGATCTTTGTACTGGATCCCCCCGCTTGGAAATCGACAGCCTCTGAATGGCGGACCGTGCTCGGACGAAAGACGGACGGAATCGTCACCTATCTCGCTGGTCCCCTCGCACGTCGTCGTCCATTCCAGTAACCGTTCACTCGTTCTCCGTTGACCACGCCCCGTCGAGAATAGTCCGTTGAGAACGCCGCGAAGCGTACCAGAGACCGCGAGAGGGGAATCAGACTCACACTCGCTCTTGCCGTCGCTCTTCCGCCGTTCCGACGCCGTTCCCGCGGCGCCTCCCCCCGCTCCTCCTTGCACTCCCGCTGCCCCTGGCGGCGCCTGTAACACGATCCCCCCCGGATAGACACACACCTTGCCCCCCTTTTCGCACGCGCGGCAGGGCCGACCGGGCGCGCCGTGGTCGCACCGTTGCTTGCGTTGGCGGCAGTTGGTGCACGAGGAGCGGGTGCGGAGGGGGAGGGAGGCCGCGGCGGAGGAGGCGGGGGGAACGGACGTGGCAGGTGCTGCTGGTGGAATGGCTGGTGCCGTGGCGGGAAGCGTGGGCGTTGCGGTTGCGGCTGGTGCCGCGGGTACGTTTTTCGTCGTCGTTTGGATAGCGGGAGGAGGTAGAGACTCGGTCATCGTCGATGGCTCCGCGGTCGTTTGCGTCTCCGTCTCACGGCCCCCATTCACGTTCGAGTCGAACAGCGCCGTGAAACTCGGTCCTCGTTCTTCTCGTTCCTCGTCCGCCAGCGGTCGTTCATGCTTTGCCGTGGGCTCGTTCTGCACGAGGGTATTCGCCGTCGTTGTCGTGGAATCCGTCGTCATCGTCTGATCCGGGACGACCGGAGGAACGAGCGCGGTCGTCATCGTCGACTCGGCCGTCGGCACCGCCTCGGTCGTCGTCGCTGTAGCTTGCGCCGCCGGGATTTCGCTCACTTGCGCGTCCACAGCCGCGGCTTCTCGGGACTCCATCTTGACGCCTTGTCCGTCGGGGTACGGGTGGAACATGCTCTTTGTTTTGCGTCGACACCACCTCACCCGGTACATCCACCCGGAACTTATAGTTGACGACTCGGACGACCCGGAACCAGATGATCATCCGATGATTAGGTAATACAACTAGTCGCCACCATTCTCTTCCCCGTCCAAGTGCAGCCGGTCTACAGGTGCGTGCTCGTCAATCGGCAGCATCGCAGGGGACGCAGTGATCCCGGTAAAGTACGCCTCGCGCTGGCCCGGCGCCGGTGTACTGGGCGCCGAGGTATCGGGCGAGTCGGTAGTCAGCGCAGACGAGGATGCGTACGACGAGGAGGACATGGTCCGTCGGTTCCTCTTGACGTTGCGCATCAACCTTGCCCCGTCATATCAGTCAACATCCCGGAGAAGAATGGGGAGACGTACTTTTGAATAACCTTGAGCACGGTGAACAGCTGCCGGAACGACGTGATCGCCGCGCCGAGTTCCTCCTGCGTCGGCTCGACCACTTGTTTCCCGATCGTGTACAAGTTCTACACCGGGAATCAGCGCCTCCTCGGTCAGAAGAAAAGAAGAGCACCCACCTCCTCGGTCGACGGCAACGCCTTGGTCCCGCCAAACGTGACCCACGGGTGTTCCTGCCACAAAATGAGCACCTCACAACACGATCCCGTGAACGTCGGATACTCACGCGCAACGCGGCCATCTCGATTCGTTGGCCGGGGTCTTTATCTAGCATCCGGGTCAAGAGACTTTGCACGTCGGTGCTCCATGCATCGGGCAGCGGAACACTACCCGCGCAAGACTCCGAGATCAGCCTCGCTTTCCTTCTTTCCCTCTTTGCCGGCGAAGAAGAACATGGGACGTACGGCTTATCCCGGATCGCCTCGAATAGCTCGAGCGGGTTCTCCGCCTCGAACGGGAGGTGACCGCTGAGTAGGCAAAACAGAGTGACGCCTTTCACCCGAGAGATTAGCACAAGGGGCAAGGTTGACGATGAGACGCGAGGCGTACCGAGAGACCAGATGTCGACGGCTTTGGCGTGGATCGTGGGTGCGTTGGCTAAAGGATCCAGGCGATCAGCTCCAGATCTCCCTAATCCGCTCCTCCCGTGGCCTCGCTCGTTGACGCGCCCGACTAGCTCTCTTCGTTTGATCGCAACTCGCTCTTTGTCGTCGCTGGCCGCAGACGCCGTGTGTGGCTCACGGCGCGCCGTTCCCCGTCTTGACTGATTCCTCCTCTCACGCGGCCGGACGGCGCTCATTTCTCGCTCTCTTTGCTCCAGACTTGCTCTTCTGCTGCCATTCTCACTCGCTTCGCTCGTTCACTACTCACAGACAGCCGCCTCGGGTGGCATAAACGCCGGACTGCCCGCATTCTTTGCCATCAGATCGTCTCCGTGGAAAAAGTCCGAGACGCCAAAGTCGCACAGCTTGACGGTGGTCCGGCAGGCAGAGAGGAGGATGTTGTCTGGTTTGATCTGCCGAGCCGAGTGTTAGCGGGGCGAGCGGAGGCGAGGCGGAAAAAGGAAAAGGCGGAGAGGGAGATGGGCGACTCACGTCCCGATGCGCGACATCGTTCTCATGCAGATACTCCAGCCCCAATACCAACTGCCGGAAATACTCCCTCGCCACCTCGGTGTCCAACGGTATGGCCGGATCGCCGAGTTTGACGTCCATGATCGTTCCGCCCGACATGAATTCTAGGACGAGGTAGAGCGAGTCGGAGGTTGGGACGTCGATTGCTTCGTACAGAAGGACGAGCTATCCAGGCGTCAGCTTTGGAGAGATAGAAAGAGGAAAGTGCTTACGTTCGGGTGGTCGAGCTTTTTCATGACCGCAATCTCCCGCCGGATAAGGCTCAACGGATCCCTCCGTCTCGAAGATAACCTCGCTTCTGGTGTTCGCTTGCTCTCCTCGTCCCCGCTCGGGGTCTCAGCGCCTTGCTGATCCTTCCGCGGCCGACGTCGACGCGCGTTTTCGTCGAGATACTGCTGTTTCCCCAGTCGGTTCTTGGAAAACTCTTTCAATGCCTGCAAGAGCCGTCAGCTATGTCCTCTTTTGCCACCCCCATACGCACATATTCCGTTCCCGTCCCGGCGTCGATCGCCTTGTAGACGTTCCCGTATGCCCCTTTGCCCAACAACTTCTGTATCTTGTACTGATTCACCAGCCGTTCCCCCATCTCGCTCGAATAATGTTTCGCATCGAGCGTCTCACGGACCCTACACATAAATCAGCACATACTACGCACTCCGCGGAAGAGGGGGACGTACCGATGGGTACTACTTTCCCTCCGATGATGTCCCGGCCCCGCACGTCCACGCACACTCCCCTCGCTCATTCCATCATCCACGCTCAGCATCCGTTCCTTTCCCTTGTCCGGCCTCAACGCCGCGGGCGTCTGGTCCCCGCTCTGTGTCGAGAACGGGCTGAACCCTTCACTCTGTTTCCGTAGCGCGTGGAGGGATTCCGTAGAGTGGCTCACGGCGACCTGGGAGGCGGGGAGCATGGAATCCACGTGTTCTTGCTCTGCTTGCCTGTCCCTCTCGCCGTGCTTGCCTTCGTGTCCGGCCCAGTCGGCGTCGTCGTGAAGCCCGCCTGGGGATTCCGCGACGTCCTCCTCCTCGCGTTCCTCTTGCAGCGGGAAGAAACCCTCGGCTTCGCCCCGATGCAGGGCCTTGTGATGTGTCCGGTCTACGCACGGTGTCTCGCACGCTGAAGCAGTTGGTGAGGTGGACATGACGTCGTATATCTGTTTCGGCGAGGGCGAACGCATGGCGGGGATCGCGGTGTCGGATTTGGTGAGCGGTTCTGCTGTTGCTGCGGGCGTTCGCGGGTCCGCATTGCGCGATGTGGGAGAGTCGATGGCAAGGTTGTGCGGTTGTGCGGAATCGTCTGCGGGGGACGCAGACTCTTCAACGGGGGAGTCGAAGACGAGTTCTTCGACTGGCGATGTCACGACCGCAACCTCGGACGGCGATTCCGCGTTCTCTGCCGGCGACTGCACGGCTTCAGGGCCGCTGTTCCTCGTCTCCCCCTTTGTATCATGTTGCTTCGTTGGCCGCGGTGCCATACCCGATACTAGTATCGTCGTCAGTACAAAACCCACTCGTCAGAAAGGCGGAGGAGACGTACGCTGAGAACTCGACGAACTCGACCGCGACCGTGACCTCCCCGTCGGAATAGGGCTCTTCCGTCCCTCTGCGTTCCGGCCGTTGCTGTTCATCGGATTCGGAAACCGAGGTTGGGGAGTCTTGTCCATATCTCGGGACGGTTTCCGCGTGTCGTTCCAGGAGTGGAGGGGGATGGACGGTTCCTCGTCTTCGGGTGATTGGACGATGATTATGTCGTCTGCGCCGTTCACGTCTGCGCCGTTCTCCGCTTTATCTTGATTGTCCGTTCCATTTGAACTCGTTGAAGATTCAACTGTCTTCCCATTCACCACATTTCGTCCTTCCTCTCCACCTTTCGACCGTGCATTCCCCACATCCTGCCTCCGTTTTTCCCCAATCTTCTCCTCCTTCCCCTGTCCCCCAACAGGCGTCGGCGGGACAACGACCGGCGTCGCAGGAACGACCATCCCCCATCCCCTCTCAACGGCCGTCAGAGGCTGTTTCTCGTCTCTTTCTTTCGAGTCCCCATGTGGGCGCGCGGCGTGCGGACTGAGTGTTGGTGAAGGGATTGCTAGCTTGGGGAGGCGTGGTGGACGTGACATCGTATGCTGAGTAGGTAGACAAGAAGGGGGAGGAGAGCAGGTGTAAACTAGGGAGATATGGAGAATGTTGTATGCTGCGGAGGAAGGATTAGGTAAGCGACTGGACTGAGATTTCGGGCGGGGGCACCCCATCTGGATCGCCGACTTGATCGACTTGAAGACAACGAAGGTGGATTACAAGTGTTGGATAAGCTTCTTCTGGTCTCTGAGTTCTTCCACCTGGAGAGGTTGATCATTAGAGGGCGTCTCGAGCTGCTTATAAGGCATCATTAACAGCTACTTCTGGAACGCATCTAGAAATCTTCTGTCCGATTCGAACGACGCTTCAAAGTTATGGAACATTGTAAGAGACGGATAACGTTGTATACGATCCTATAGGTGCGCGACTATAGATGTGACTACAGTATCAGTCCGTTTGGAGGGTCCAGTCGATATATATTATGATTACGGAGTTGCTACCTAGTATGGAGACAAGGAACAGTTAGCTAGACAAGGGCGCTTGATGGGGATAGGTGAAAGAGGAGGAGGGGGAGAAGGGAAGAAGGGGAGATCAAGCGTGATTTCATAAGAGCATAGTTACGGAAAGGGTACAATCTGGCTTCCTTATATAGACGTTGGGATTCGGTGGCGAAAGTGAGTTCTCCAAGGGCTCCTAGGGGAACTTGCCTTTGACACAAAACACAACACAAACTATTGTCCGTCTGTCCGTCTGTGTTTGTCTGTGCAAGTCTGTCCGTCCGTCTGTCCGTCTGTGTTTGGGTTTTTGTATTGAACCAATCATCGAATAAGATACACGGCGGTCCTAATAGCTGTACAATTGGGTCGAGACTAGGTAGGGCGAGTCGAGGCGCAGACGAGAACTGTTTTTGGTGTTTCTGCATTATTGACTAGATTACAGTAGTTGACGCGACTGAGACGAGATAGACGAGATGGAAAAGGGGAAAGGGCGGTTGCGACCGACTGTAGGATTGATGCTGATCAGTAAGTGAGTTCGCAAGGCTATTGCAAACATCCTATACCGAACACGGCCTGTTCATATCTCTGTTCATATCTTCGACAATCTACGCGTCTCGCCGGCCACCATGATCGGCGCAGGAAATCGTTGCAAATCGTCTCCCATGTCCGCAGGAACAAAGGAAGCTGCCCATGATACGATATCACGCGTCAGCATCGAAGCAGAGGGAGGTCTGCCGACCTTTGCTGAAGATCTGGGAAGCGCGATCTTCCTCGAGTGTACGCACCAGGCTGCAACGGATTAGGTACCTCTCTAGATAGAGATGGTCATAATAGGTGACGTAGTGCGTCCAGCCCCCAGCTGTAGTCATCCAAGCGCCTCAAGTTCTCAGATATCACGCATTCTGTCTTGTCAAAAGCTCAAGGATCTAATTATCTACCGATCAAATTGTTCATCCCAATGAGTATTGTGCAAGTATACAACCACATCATGAGGGGTGACTACGCAGCGGCCTTGGATATAGCCTCCAACATTACGTCCGTGCCAGATGACTCCGACTACCCGCGAAGGGCTTACAACCAGCTACAGCACAAAAAGCGAGAGGGCCTGGCTGAAGGGGACAAACACGTTGTGACTACGCTCGAAAGTAGACTTCAGACGCTCGACGCTTCCCTTGCCAAACGAGATGTCCAGATCAAACGCAGGCCTAGCAAACAGCTTGCAAGACACTCTCGACGAGGTCTACCGGCATCCGATTCTGGAACGACATGCAGCTTGAATGGAACGGACCTTACGCCGGTGATGCGAGTCCCGACCGATGGGGCAGATGCATATTCAAGGTTCTGGGGTTCCATGCCCCGTGATAGCATACCTTCTGACTCGACCACCATCAGTGCCGGCCCGAGTCTCGACATCTAGATCAGACTACGAGAAAGCATGAGATTTTTCTGTTTTGCTTGGGGTCAGGCGAATCCGCTTTGTCTTGCTATCTTCCTTGTCGGTATTATGTTGTAGCCTTGCCGTTGTAGGATTATATCTAGTTTGTTTGTGATTCGGGCTACCATTGCGATCGCGCTTCCTCCGTTTTCCGTCTCTCTATCGCCCACTCTCGCAGTTTCTCGTCGTACCCGTCTCTCAGTCTTCCATGCCTTATGTAATATAGGATGCCGATCAGCACTCGACCGATACTGAATCAACTATCGACCAACAGTGGACCACCAGTCGACCGACGACTGGTCAACTTGTGACCAAACGTTGATCTGACGTTGACCGGCGTGGCTTGTAAGTTATAGCTTCGTCTGGCATTCTAATGCAGTGGCAAAACGCCAGTACAATGTCTGTATAAAGCAGCGTTTCTGGCTGCATTCTGTATCAGTCTAGTCTATGAAATACGCAATTTCGATCAATATTCTTTACTCCTTCCTTTCCCCTTCAAGTAAGAATTAGCTACCCTCTGAATTGACTGAAACGTATCGATTGGCAGTCAACAAGACAGGTGAGTATTACATAACGACTGTGTAGAATCTGGGAAAAGTCGTTGCTTGCCGCGACGTACCAAAAATCCAAGTTCCGACTTTGTGTGATTTGTCAAATTTGATCGTAGGATCAGATTGACAGTCGTCATCACATCGCGACTTAGGAAAGAGGAACGCGGCGAGCTGATCTCTACCGAAAGGGGACCCACGCGTGGACAACCGCGGTCGAACGCCGCAGAAGCAGCAAGGAATCAAGCCACATCGCAAACCGTCGGCGGCTGTCAAGAAGGCCTTGCTGCGAAACAGAGGGAACGTCCCGAGCTCCAGCCCGCTACTGTGCAGGAGCAATCGACCACCAGCGAAGATGGCGAAACTCAGTCCGAAGCACCCTCGCGCGGCAGACGCGTTCTTGAAGTCATAATGCCCATACCAATTCGTTCTCTGCCGCTCCCGTCCAGTGTCACTCGACCAATCGAGACTCCCGGCGCCCGTCCGGCGCAAACCTGGACATCAATCCTCGAGCCTCCGTCACGTCCGACGCCGACGGCCTCCAGTACTTTGGCAGTAACGGCGCGGCCTCAGCTTGGACATGCGGTGGAAAAGGAGACGAAGTCGAAGCCGAGTAGGGGGATCGAGGGGAGCCAGAAGAAGCGGCCGAGAGAGGGGAGTGCCAGCCCGAGCGCAAGTGCGGGCGTGAATGGCGAGGCCCATCGGGGAGCCTACTCACAGCTTGCTTACGTATCGGTCAGCTCGCTAGGCAACCTTGATTCGCCACTATAATCTGATGAGTACATATAGCTAGCTATCTACCCCTTTTGCCACTTGTAATATCTTGCCCAAAGCAAGATCATATGTCAACTTCAGTATACGATCATCAGCCTTACTGATCACGTGGTTCGAACCCACAGCCATATCCTCTTCGCCTTGTCCTGTCCTTGCGAGGTGGCGATAAGCCTACAAGCCTTACCCCATTCCTGACAATCGGATACTCTGAATTGCGGAGCCTGTTCGGTCGAAGTATTGCATAGGAGATAACGACTACCAAGTCGAAAGATTCGGATTGGATGGAGATTACAAGATGTGAGGGAATACCATTTAAACCCCGGACTCCTTTCAGGGGGCATCTCTACGACCTAGACGATTGCATTGATGGAAGTCTGGAAAAAGGTGGCACTAAAATATCGCTTTGATACCGCCAGTGTAATGAAAGACTTGGATCTCAGGAAATGATTCCTGGCTTCGAAGTATCAGCACATCAGCTCTTCAACACCTTCGGCTTACACGGAAGGCCGTGATGTCTGCTAATCTTAAAAACTCAAAACAACTGATATGGGCGGCTACTCCGACTTCAAACTGGCCAAAACGGGGGGCGAAATCAGAACACATGCATTTCTCATCTTGTGCTATTTATGGCCTGCGCTTGCACAGCTGTGCACAGCGCTTGCACAACGAGCTCAGAAGCCTGTGCTCGAGCCTGATAATCTCTGCTCCCTTAGGGAAAGACTTTTCCTTGGGGGAAACTTGGTGGCAAACCGTCGATATAAGGGAAGGGATTCTGCCCTTCCCAACAGTCGTATTCTATCTTGCTCAGAGCAAGGTGATATGTCATCTTCAGTATTAGATGATCATCTTTACTGATTACGTGCTTGAAACTCACATTCATATTCTCTCAGTCATTGCTCTGTCCTTGCGAGGGGGCGATAAGCCTTCCAGCCCCTGCCCCATTCCTCACAGGCTGCTTCCCAGGCTAGATGTCCGCCATTGAGTTCCGATGAGAGACTCGAGTGATTGGTGACTTGCGCCAATCAAGCTATTTCCAGTTAGACTAGTCATGGGAGTTTTCTTCTTGTTGACCCCGTTCACCCGTTTTGATAGATATATTGACGTGGCGAGAGTCTGGCCTTGATTCCCGTCTTGTAACTCATCCTGTCCCTCATAGCAACTTAGTATGTCAAAGCTGAAAATCACCTCCAGGCGAAACCTAGCCAAGTGCTCCAGGTAGACCTTATTTTGTCAGCCTGAGTCATTCGTCATGTCCCGTCCTGCCGGTCCGTGCCATCTCCAAGGGACAACTCGCAGGCCAACTCTGCACCCGGCCGTTGCAAGGACCATGTATATACGTTCACAATATTGCTACCGAGGCAATCCTTCCCAATGTCACCCAGTGCGATCTCACATATATGAATCACAATCACGTACAGCGCTCCACAGGACGAGGAGCGCAGTCGAAGAATCCGGTAAAAGAGTGTCCTTCGGTTATGACCGCCGTTGGTGGCCGAGAAACGGTTAACTTCCATTGTATAGATACCAGCATCTCTCCACACACCGACCATGCTCCACGTCCGTTACGTCATGCCTTCCGGCATCATGGCATCTGGATCCGACTCGTTCACTGCAAAGATGTAGCCAAACTACTGACTGCAATGCAGCTTAGCACCTTTGCAGTATGAGAATTCACGTACAAATGGCTAACTGCAAAGCACCCTGGCATATTTGCAGTGCGAGGACTCTCCTGGCAGGATCTTGCAAACGCACTAACCGCAATGCAGTATGGAACTTTCCGCAAGACGGAAACGATAACTGCAAAACATGCACTGCAATGCAGTATGACTGCTCCTGACGGTTTTGCAGCTAGGCACCCTCTTCTCCCTCTGTCCGGATGACTATATATAGGAAGCCATCTGGCTGTTGTAATAGCTTCATGACTTCTGATTCACCCTTTGATTTACCTTAATTTCCGAAGCTACGTTGAGTGCAAGACTTTCTCAAGACTAGCTACCCTTCCGTCTTCCACTTCGGTATATATCTGAAGGCCCGTGTTGAGTAATAAGTGTATATCGCTGTGCTAGTACCCTCTACAACGGTTGAGCTATCCTGCATATTAGGAGTGACCTCTGGCCCGACGACATCCACAATTGTCCTTGCCCCGTTGGGATTCTGATTGCAGAAAGGGTTCTGGCGTAGGGGTATGGCTGTACAACCGAGCGGACCTTGAACGTGTAAATTCGAAGCGCCGGAAAGATGCCGTCCTACGCTGAAAGTAGCAAAGAGCCTCAAAGACATTATACAAGGAGGAATTCGATTGCAAATGCGTCGAAGATACTTGGAGGGCTGTAAATATACAGTACTTGAACAGTCTATGGTTTAAGAGGCCACTCTTCTACATGTCAACGGCAACCAGGCCATTCGCGATCCTCCTGGTCTTCAATCAATCTCTCACGCACATCTTCTCTTGAACCGGGTGTCTTGGTCGCGAACACACTATACGGCCACACAGGTAGACCAGATTCGGCGACGTATTGGTAGATACCTGATTAACGAGTATCACTTCGAGCAATATGAGGCAAATATCGATGCGTCAAGCGAGTCCGTTCGCAAACCCAGATACAGCGGTATGCGTGATTGACACCCTTTCTCTGCGGGTTTGCCATCGATAGCAACCTAGTATCCTGGGCCGTGTATGAGTGATCCAGGTCACAGCAAGCATCACCTGAGTTATTGGCATCAGCCAACGTCAGCCATCAGCTGATCGAGCTTCTTGCGTTTAGACGGCTGGCTGTGATGTGCTCTATCACCTCTGTTAATTCCGACCAGAGATTTGATCGTGAGCGTGATGAGTGTTACGCGTGTATCGAAATATTTGCAATGGAAACACTAGGACGAGTATCTTTTTCGCAATCTGCCTGCTATATATATATAGCGAGCCTTCAGATTCGATTCGCTTCCTGCATTCCGTTCAATGTGGTGCACGTTGTGTCTATTTATGTATAGGGGTACTCAGAACTGTCATATATATATAGGGAACATTCAGAACCGTCACGGACGGGGGTGTGGTGTTGACCTGAGAATCAACGCTTGGAGATGACACGGACTTCAGACACGGGACAAGACTGATGACTAAGGCTGATGGACGGTGATAGACTTGAACCGCTTGGCTATAATTCGAATGTACGTTTTATAGCTTCGAGATACGAACTAGCTCTGAAGACCAAAACGGAATACAAGAGGGGAATCGAATCTGGAGGCTCGCAATATATATCCAACAGGCTAACGAGAGTTGGCAGAAACAATACTCGCACGAGTGTTTTGATTGCAAATAGTTTCATTGACGCGTGACATCAATCACGCGCGTGATCAAATCTCTGATCGGAGCTAACGGAACTGATGGCGGACATCACGGTCAGCCGTGGAAGCCCGGGGAGTTTGATCAGCTAATGACCTGACGTCAGCTGATACATAGAAGTCAGGTGATGCTTGCTAGGACCTAAGTCATTCATGACATCGGGGTTCCCATTGGCTACCTCATGCGAGGATACTTGGATCAACGGTACGAGGCAGAATTTCCGGCAGGTAGGTAATGAGACACGGTTGACGCGACACTCGAGACGTTATATTCGGCTGACTGGCATTGTCAGCCTCTTTAGACCGAATGGCCGTCGGCATATGCACGGTGGTACTCCGTCTCAGCGGCGCCAAACTACTGCGACTCTTCTACATTTCGACTCCCAATTCGCCGACTACAATCGTGTCTCTATCCGGAGCCATTGACCAATGCAATATGGTCACACCCCGCATGAATATCGTGCAGATTAAAGTTGTCGCGCAGGCAAGTGGTCTATCTAGCTACGTTTGATAGCACCGCCGTTGTTAAGGGATCTAGCACAAGCGATGTACCCTTGTTACTCAAGACAGAGCTGATGATGGTTACTGAAGTGGAAGACGAAGGGTAGCTAATCCTGAGAAAGTCTTGCA
>JAKLLX010000104.1:15915-73154 GCA_022813745.1 Naganishia kalamii | reverse complement strand
GCAACCAGAGTTGACTTGTAAGCGCGGGGGCTCTGATTACGTCAGCATGTGAAGCAGTGCATACCGTTCTCATAACACCTTCCAGTAAAATGGCCGTGATATCTCGCATACTATCTACGATGGTACTTTTGCTATCATCAGTGATATCTTCGCCAATATTGACACCGACTTCGATGCGAATCTTGTCAAGCATGATATACCCCCTGTGCTTGTATAGCTGGTCGTGAAATATATGGATAAAGATGATTAAACGGCCAACACCTTCACTCGTATCATTCAATGACCTTTTCACTTCACCGTTTGTTCACCCTCAGTGACGGGTTACCTTGAGTCCCACATTCCCCTTGAATGAGCTGCCCCCGGTCTTCCACTCCGGTATATCAACTTCAGTGGCTCCGTATAGTGAGTAATATGGACGTATGCCTCAGTCCCTCTACAACGGCTGTGCTCTCGTGGGGATCAAGCGGGATAAACCATTTGGCATGAGACAGAATGCGGCGGGACCCAGCACACGGAGACAGAAAACAAAGGAAAGGAAAGGGAGTTTGTGACTGAGGGTAGAAGTTGATCATCAAGGTGAAAAGAAGGGCTATCGAAACCTGTCCTGACAACAAGTTGCATCATTTCTGACCAAGAATGCTCACGCAAAACCGTCGGAATGCTTCACTAAAGAGAATTGAAGTATATATGTTCCAACTTGAGCGGTATTGCAGTAGCCTTGCATATTCACCATCTCTGACCCACCTTCACCTCCTAGTACAATCGTCTACTTTTCCCTTTCTACTCGGTTGCGACTCTCTCGACATGTTGTACAAGATCGCGTAGTCAAGTCGCTTGAATCGTCTGAAGTATAATCTGGATAGCCTGCATATCGCTTTGATCGTGAGTAGTCTAGTTGCTGTGATCTACGTGCACGCTATGTCACTAGTTGGTAAACCAAGCCACAGGTGACATAAGTTACTTCCAGAGACCATGTGCACCTTTGTCACTTATTCCTATGTTGGGTAACAAGTGAGAAGGACTTTTGTCACTTCGCTCCATTCTTGGGTTGAAGTGACAGAATCACTGCATAGGTGACATAGGCGATGTCATCGCCCTCTGTCACTCCCTACTGTGTAGCGCTGTCGTCTCTGAAAAGTCTCGTCTAAGCTAGTCGCCACCGTTCATCGATGACAGAAAATTCGTCGATATAATGCTAGCCAAAGTTGTGCCTTTCTCGCCTCCATGCTTTATGAATCACGTTTGATCTCAGCTAGTCGGTGGCATTCGTCCATGACTATCTTCGCCCTCACCTACTTGTCACCCTCGCTAGCGATAGCATAGTACTCTGAACTGGCCTACGCAAAAGTCTCGTACTGTAGTTAGTCGCACGTAGACATATTTCATTCGTTTACATAATACAACGCTACGACCGACTCTTATAGGCACCAACGAGCTCAAGAACGGCGCCGGAAAAAGCCTGACAGGTTGAAAGGTTCTGCAGCCCAAGGGCAATCCGGGATCCGATGCAATGGCTAGGGACGGTCTGGGATTTCGTCGATGGCCAGCCTTCGTCCAATGTCATGATATCTATTGAGGTAGGAAAGAATAGTGGCATATACTTGGCGCGCTTATATCACGGCAAGGTGCATTCCCTATAACTTCCGTTGCTTGGAGCCTTCCATTCTTTGCCGCCGGTCTTCATCGTTGAATGAAGAAAGGGGAATATCACTCATATGAGCATTCCTGTCGGACAGGATGCCACGGAAGTAACGGTTGAGTGGAAGACAACTTATGAGACAGCCATTCTATTTGACGGGAGATACAAGTAAGATGCGTCTTTTGAAGAAAGTGCACTGTTCTGCCCTTTCAGTAATACGATCATCAATATCATACAGAGTAAAGAGAACCTGATAACAAACAATGGGATAGTCAATTCCGAAACCTTGCATGAGTCATAAAGGCGTAGTGATTAGGAAGTTGTGCGCGGGACTCGATCAAGACAACGGGTGCGCAGTTACTATAAAGGCGATCACGTCTGTTTCCTTAACTATCCCTGTCCGACTCATCTTGTAACGTCGGCAGCGTCCGGGTCAGAGAGTAAAGTGCATCTCCCCTTGGCAACAATATGCACGCCGTGATCATGACAGTATCAACGTTGTGGGTCTTGCTGGCCGCAGCTGTCAAGGCGAGTCCTGTCGACCGAAGTCAACCCACCGGGGCGTACGGTGCGCAGAAACGAGATGGCGATGTGATATCCGTTGTTGCCCCTGATCCAAGAAAGTATTGGACATACCACTTCGGAAAGGGCGATTTTCTACACCCGGACTGGCAGAGTAGACTTCAACCACAACCGACGGATAAGTTTGGATGCGTATTGGTAGTACAGAATGGTGCCAAGGTAAGAGATGCATTCATCAATCTATCTCCTGCCCTACCCCGTTCGTAACCACTTGGCTTTAGATAGAGCAGGAAGAAGATCCGACGACTGGCCCAGGTTGGCTCGGAGCAAACTTCTTTCCTTACTGCCGGGCCGATGCGGGTCAGAAACACTTCAAGAAGCCTCTGGAGGAACTCGGTTTCAATTTATACGGAGCTCCTCGGGAAGATCAAGGTCAGAATTAGTACATACTGAGCGACCTCGAAGTATTTGGCCAAACAAAGTACCCCAGCAACGTAAATGCAAATAATGTGAAGAAGTATGTTCAAAAAGAAGGAAAAATCGTAGAAGAGTAAGTATTCCATTCTATCCGATGACCGCCGACCATACCTGGCATCATCACACTGACATTGCCGCCGGTCAGGCTGTTAGACGAGAAGGCGAAAGGCATTATCGGAAACATCAAAGGTCGCTTCCCTAATCCCAAGTTTTTTGCAATTGGTGAAAATGTGGATCCGGACAACCCTACTGTCTCCCAGAGAGTTTTCATACGACTCGAACCTTTCCAAGGGAAGGATGTGGTGAATCAAAGCACATAGTCTCGATAGCATAGCGATCATGCCGCGGGTGGGTAGAAACGGACGGCGAGTAGTACTGCGAAGTCATCTGCCCGAGATGTAGTTTCAAAATTCTTTGTCCGGTATACTTTTCAGGGTTGTGAGACCCTGTGAACGCTGCCTGGGTCTCCTGTAGCCGCTGTGCTCTTCAGGGGTCGCGTCTAGCTCCCTGATGCTTGATACATTTCATGTGGAAAGGACCCCGTACAGAATTCGCTGCTTTTACGTTTTGTCGTCATTCCTCAACCGCAACGAGACTGAATATTCATGCGTGGGACTGCTGTAATGTAGAACGACTGCTTTTGACTACGCGGGTACGGGAATTTGCACAGGAAGAGTTGAAAACTATACTAGAAGAACTGCAGGCACAACGGTCTGGTTCGACCTTTTCCAAGCTTATCGGTAATAGGTGTACGGTGTATCTCCACGAATACACAAAGGGACAAGTCAGCCCTTTGTACATGCTCCTTCGACAAAAGGCTGCATGAAATGAGCCTTACCAGCCTTTGGAACAGCCGTATATCCCACGGCAATATATAGCCTCGACAGACCTTCTGACTACTAGGCAACGACTGTCGATATGCTATGGACAACATGACAAAATGGCTATTCATAGCGACCTTGTGCGCTGCGTCGCTAGTAGCCGCCCAGATTGTCAGCCTACCCTACGATGTCTCCGTCGAACCCGTGCAGCACTACGTAATGGCATCTGGTAACGAACTGGCAAAACCCTTGCTGGCGTACTTTGGCATCCCATATGCTGAACCGCCTCTGGGTGATCTGCGTTTCCAACATCCCACAAAGCCCAAGCGAGGAAATGGAAAAGTGTTACGGAATCGCGACTTCGGTAAAGTCTGTCTTCAGGCTGGGCCACATGACAACCAGAGCGAGGACTGCTTGACGCTATCCGTCTTTATGAAGCAGCGGGACACAAACATCAAGAAGCTGCCGGTCCTGATATGGACACATGGGGGCGCGTTTAACTCAGGTAGTGGCGGAGAAAATGGTATCCTTCCTGATATGGTCGGCAACGCGCGACAGGATTTTATCGGTGTCTCGTTCAACTATCGACTTGGGGCTTTGGGATTCTTGCCTTCGAATTTGACTCAGAAAGCGGGCTTGTTGAACCTAGGGCTCGAAGATCAACGCATGGCTTACGATTGGGTGCAAAGCCACATCGAGTTGTTTGGGGGGGATCCCGATCGGGTCACAGTAAGCCGGGTGGGTTTATGCAAACGAAATCGCTGACGAAGGCTAGATATGGGGCGAATCTGCAGGAGCTCACTCCTGCGGAGCTCATCTGCAACATATCAAAAATGGCAATCAGGGCAAGCCGCCTTTCAGTCAGATGATCATGAATTCGGGCGGTCCCACTGCCGCAGTCAAGACCGATTGGACATACAGTCTTCACAACGAACAAATGGCCGAGTTTTTGGACAGGACGAATTGTGCAGGGGATGATCCAGATGATGTCTTCGAATGTTTGCGTGAGGCTGATGCTGAAGCAATCAGGGAGGCGAGGTAAGAGACTTATCCATTCTGACTGTTTTGCTGACGGAATGGTCCAGTTCCTCGATTTTTACCGAGTACAGTTCACCTCCTCGTTGGCCATTCCAGCCAGTGGTTGACGGAAAATACATTCAGCAGTCTCCGATGACATCATGGAACGACGGGGTGTATAATAAGGAAGTGTCTGTCATTACGGGTTTCAATACGGACGAAGGTGCAATGTTTGTGCCAAGAGATCAGCGCACGAACGATGCATTTCGAGCGTTCTGGCAGACACTTTTTCCTCGGGCAAACTCGACTCTCCTGGATACGATCGAAAGGTTATATCCGAATCCGGTTTCCGGAAAAGCTCCAGCCATCCGGACAGGCTCGGAAGGGGGCGAGCAGTTCCAGAGGCTGTCCGCAGCCTTTGGAGACTACATTTATGTCTCTACTGTCCGGAAGACAGCAGAAAGCATGAGCCAAGGCGGGTCGCGAGTCTGGAAATATCATTTCGACTTTGCGCCGCAGCGTAAGAAAGCGAAAAGCATGATGGATTTCAACATAGCTGATCTGGCGGTTGCTTTCACAGTGAATGGCGAAGTACCGATGGTCGAGCATGCCTCGGAGCTGGCGTACTTCACCAAACATAGGGAGGAACCAATAGCTCAGGTGATGAACGACTATTATGCCTCATGTAAGACTGTGAGTATACCTGTCAAAGCACGGTCTGATTAGCTTGCAGTCATAGTCTATGGAGACCCCAATGCGGACGTTCCTTCCGAGTACCCCGAGTGGCCTCAGTATGAGATGACTAAACCCAAACAAATGACCTTTGGCACACGCCCCGAAATCAGACCAGATACCGTGCGAGAGAGTGAGGTAGAGTTTTGGATGAATATCGCTGAAGATACACTTCTATAGAATGTGTTGTGAGTCAGGCAGATCGGAATCAAAACCATTCAAAACTGCTATCATATCAACATGCATGACATGCGTAATAGTCGGGCATGTGATTCGAAGGTAGTGTCTGGAGCGTACAAGATCCCAAACCTTTTCACGCTTGCGTCCGGTAGAGCGTAAATACGTGCAAATCGCCTTCCGCCTCCGAGACCTAAAGTTACGTATCATGAGCGTCTGCGAGCCCAGCCATATCGACTGTCACAGCACCTGCACACTCCTTATGGCTTCGCGGTTATTTCTCTTAAGCTTCCATCTCCAGCTCGCCTCTGCCCTATTTCTTTTCCCTGCTGGGTTGTCCGCTCACGTCAGGCGTCCTACCTTCCGGCAGCTGTTTCGCTCGAGATACTCAAGTATCTAGCTCAGGTCTCCTGGTGCATACGACGGTGGGGGCGAAGCTAAACGAATCATTGTACGTCGTGGGAGTGCCAAAGGAATGGAGACGGTCAGACAAATCGCATGTCACGTTATAGTATACGGATATGGAGGTATACCAACCCGACTAACTGATACGGGACTAGAATGAGCGTGGACCGCTGAAGAGTTATGCTTATCATCGTTAGGTAAGATAATCAAGGTAGAAGATAGGAAGATATGAGAAGAAACAGGGTGGGATGAGTCATTGACTGTTGCCAGCTGTTAGGCTGAGATTGACCGTGACTTCATACCAATGCGCGGGAAACGGATACAACTTGGGCTTCTTTGTATGGACAATCTGGATGGGTGGAGAACATGACCACCCTCAGGCGCTCCACATGCAAAGACCAGACCCGCTATGCAAATGTGAAGGACGTTACGGTTTTCACAGCTCCTCAACAACCTCACCGTCCGTAGACTCTTTCGCGGCTTAAGCGCCTCCGCCGTCGCGGTTTCATATCGCACGCGGCCAGCCATCGCATTTCGTCGCAGCGATAAAGTCTCTGTAAAAATAATGAAGAAAGCCCTGCAAAATAATAGGGCATTCGCAGTCGCTGTTCGACAAATTGGGTAGGCGGGACGTGATTCTTGGGGCGGTGTAGAAGCAGACCCTAATTTCTCACCTTACCTAGACGTCAGCTCTATCCGTCGCCAAACGCGGTGGAGGATAAACGGCCCTCAGGCCGTTTACATGGCCCCAAGCGCGATATCTTCCGATTTCGACGGCAATTGTGCGACATTACCGTTTCTCCACATCCCCTCCGTCGACATGATTCCTGATCCAGCCTTTGACTGCACTCCTTAGGATTTTCCAAACCGGAACACTGTCGTAGCGAAGATACGAGAACACCACGGAACGTGAGCGAACCTGTAAATTCACAAGCTCAAATCGCCATTCCAGCGAACTACTTTCGAGTACCACGGATATGTCCCTCGCAAATCCTTTTGAGAATCAGGCAGGTAGCGATGGACAGTTATAACCGCCTTTTGTCTGCAAGTCAAGCATCCATCTTTACAGAATATGCGTGTTCACGCCTAGCCCGTTGGCTATCCGCTGATTGAAACGGACAGCTATATCTTATGTCCGGTATCCCCTTTCGACCGCTTCTCCATCGTTCTCCCGATATAAAGCCCAAGTCCATCTTTTTCTCCAATTATCCGCCAGGTCGAATACCGTGCTGACGAGCGCCTCAATCCGGCTTTCAGTCCCAATAACCTTCGCCTCGTACCCGATCGTTCGGAGTCAGGTCGTTTCATACATGTAGGGGATGAATCTGCGCTCGGCTTTTGCTTCCACATTGACAGCTAGCGGCGTAACTAGCGATAAGTCCACGGCGCAGGAGCGTTTCCATCGAAATTGATCAAGATGGATTCGAACGCGGGGTAATGCCAGTGGCTCGTCCACCAGGACAAAGGATGCGCGTCGGACCATTGCACAAATGCCGTCAGCATATTGCTGAATTGGGCGAGCTGTTCGTTTGTCCCTGAACAATATTCTCAATTTAGACCAGTTCTTCGGCCAGTCGACTCTATCTGCTTACCCGTCCGGTGTCCATAGCCAGTATATAGACTATTAGCTTTGGTGTTGTTGAGAGTCACATCCCAATCTGTAACGATGTCATGGCAGCCGACGGCGTATCCAACATCGCGCCCTTTCTTGTCGCCCTGTCGATCTTGGTGGATCTCAGTTGAAAAGGGTAGGGCAGTCTCCGGCCAAACTCCTGGCAAGCACGATGTTAAAGGTCACTTTTTGCCAATCTCATCGCAGTGAAATGTGTCGTCGACTTACTTCGAATGAAAAAGTTGCGTCGAGAAAATCCCCATGGCCAAACCACACCTTGACATTCCCCGGACTTGTCTTGCGCTGTGCGACACCATGTACATATCAGGGGGAAGCGTTGATAATCGGCGCGGACCAGTTGACGTCCCCTTCTCGGAAATCGCTCTTTTTGAAACTAGCGCAAGTGATAGAGGCTATGCCGGTGTCTGACAACCCATTTGTAGAGCGAGATAGCTTCTTTACGGATATGACCATTCTTGAAGCCATACAGACTGCTCCGTCAGTCGGGAGGCGCTTCTACGCTTTCGAAGTACTCGTAATATTCGGACTCTATGTGGTATCCCTCGGATAAACACATCCCTTGGCCGCTGTCTACGGTGTCTATTTTCCCTCACGGAGTCTATTCTGCATCCCTTCTACTTGTACATGGATTCTTCAACGCCATATCCATACTGAGCGGTCCTCTCCTGGTACGGCCCAGCAGGGTGGACACTTTCGCCTTGCCTCCTTCTCCGAAGCTGATCTTAGTCAAAGAGACCTCGGCAGTCTAACCCGAGCTCCGCTTAATTGAAGTGCGATAGCCCTCTTTCCTGCGACAGCCGTCGCAGTTGCGTGACTAGCCAACGAGGTCCATATAGTGTCAGAAACCAGGAGTTGTGCTGTTTTCTCTGCAGAGATACCTTACTGCTGGCCGCATGCCCGATCGTCGTCTCAAACAAATCGAACCGTGAGTATGGCGGGAGAACACAAGCTTCAATCTGTTCTCGTTGACTGTGGACTCGACGACGTAAAGGGATAAGACGTTGGTCCATCAGTGAAATGCCTTCAGCACGCGGAAAAAAAAAGAGGACATTAAGGCATGCTTCAATGGGAAAGACTTACGAGTATGGATATATGTCCAACCCAGAGCCAGATCCGCTTGTTCTGACGAGAGACCTGCTTGAAACGAAACGTTGACCACGAGTCCAATATTACTGAAGCTAGCATTCTTAGTCTAGTTGGCTATCGCTTCCCTGCTTGCTACCCCCAACCAGGTGAGACTGCTGCACGGCGTATGGAGAGAACCGGCAGGAGGCTTCCAAGAACTTCAGAGCGCCATGTTCCAAAAACCCTTTTGTCCATTCCCGATACTGATCCGGCCGTGAGAAAGTTTTAGACAGGACATACGATCTAAACACAAATCCAGAAGCGCAAAAAGATTCGCCTTATATGAACAACTCTGGTCATGGTCTGGGGTATCTACGCTTGGGTGCCGCTTCCGGGCACCACGGCTGCGCTTCAGCCGCCACAGAGACTAACGAGAGCACGTCCAGGGATGGATCGTCTGTTTGGAATACCACTTTTAATATGCCTCAAAGCGCAAGTGTTCGACTCCGACCGCCGAAGGAAGTTGTCACGGGCGAGAGGTCTAACATACTTCGTATGGTAGCTCTGTCGATGTAGAGAGAACTAGCACAAGCGACTCACTATTACTGAACTAAACTATGATGGAATACCTGAAGTGGGGGACTAGGATGAGGATCCCGGGTCTAGCACTGAAGGCAGCTTTGAGATTGAGGGTGATTCAAAGGGTGAATCAGAAGTCATTAAGCTATTACAAGAGCCAGATGGCTCGCTATATATAGTCATCCGGGCAGAGCGGGAAGAACGTCGCTCAACTGCAAACCCGTCGGAAGCAACCGTACTGCATTTCCGTGCACGTTTGGCAGTTAGCATTCCCATCTTGCGGAAAGTCCCATACTGCATTGCAGTCAGTGCTTTTGCAAGAGTTGCAAAGGAGCATTGTCGTACTGAAAATGTGCCATGCTGCATTGCAATTAGGAGTTTGGCTGTGTCTTTGCAGTTGGTGAGTCCCCATACTGCAAAGGTGCTAGGCTGCAATGCAGTAAGCGGTCTAGCCACGTCTTCGTAGTGAGCGAGTTAACTAAAGACAAAGTCCAAGATACGCTGGTGTTTTACCAAGATCGTGAGAAGCGGAAATGTGCTAGAAGTAAGGGGCGAAAGAAGGTGCGATGATGTAGCGGTACTACGGCAGACTGAAGGGGCATATTTAGGCAGAAGTTGGATTCCTGACGGCAGTAGAGGGCGGACGGAGGTGTAGCTATCTACAGAATTGAGGTCACGGGCAGCTTCTGTGCAATGGAGCGGAAGGAAGTAAGGTGTGCTGGGAAGACGACGATACCGTAGCGAAAATGTTCCTGCGAGTCTCATCCTTCTCCAGTTATCGTTTTCGGAGGCCCCAGTGCACAGATCCCGGAAGATTATCCCAATTGGCCGGGGTACAATTGGTCCGACCCCAAATAGATGACGTTTCGCGCTTCGGACTGGTCGCAGAGGTCAAAAAGGATGACTTCCGAAAGGAGTAAATCGCGTTTTCGCTCAGTGTACCAGATGCCGCCCCTCATTAGCCAAGCGGGCGAGTAGTCCTGGTATATCGATCACGCCACATCATCTCCGAAGACCAGGACGAGAATGCTCCGTACTGGTCAAGCACTTGTGTACCCCGGTTTTCAAGCAGACTAGAAACAGAGGCGTTTCTAATTTGCTGAGCCCTTGATAGGGTAGGGTCAGTAGATTTGATATTTGTGACTAGTGGAATCTGGAATGGCGGGATAATGACTTGAAGGACGATGAAAGTCTTGTTGCTGTACATGTAGAAACCTGCCGCAACCTCTTGGAAGGAAGGGGAGTGCAATTAGCAGGACAGCTGGAGTGGCTAATCATCTGCTGCAAAGGTGCTCCGGATTAGCCCCATGTGGGAACGTTGTGCTCGACAAATCGGCAAAGGCAGTCGAGAACGCAATCTTCCGGCAACAAGCATTCCTGCACCGTACCAAGCACGACGCATGTCTGGACCACATTCAAAAAGGTAACAGCTACCGTGTAGCTCACAGACGAACGATATCGCTGGACTTGCTGGTATGTTCTATACGTCCTTTTTCGACGATAAATCGAGCTAATGCTTGCACTCTTGAGCTATCGCTTGCAGTCGCAAAGCACCGGTCTATGGTGGCGCCGTCGATCTCTCCAAGTCGCACTAAGCGGCTATGAGATATTTGATACGATATTCGCAAATCGCTGCTGCGATAGGAGGCCAAGTCCGCTGGCAGCACTACATGCAGCAATTGTGTGAAAGAATACACCAAAAATGGCGGGTCAGGTGACTGTCACCGCAGTAATCAGCAACTTGAGTGTCAGCCTGCAGCACACCCATATGATGGGCAACGTACATAAGAGAATCGGCTGTCTTACTGTATATGGTAGCTAACATGGCACAACTATGTTGACATATGCTACAACATCATCGGCGTGTATCAGGATCGTTTGAACGGGAGCAGATACGCGAATACCAAAAACATGTTTGCAATCACGTAGCACAGGGCAAGCTGGAGTTGGGAGTGGCAGAAGTCCAAGCTGATCCTGCTTGAAGGTCTGCCCACTGGTCTTCTGGAATGCTTGGAACTGCCTTCATTACGAAGATGGCTTCGCTAAGCCCCCGAGAGAGAGCAGCAATGGCTTCGTCGGAGAGAGCTAACAATGTCTTCTGATAACTTGGCTTCAGAAAGTGTCAGTTTTAGTGAGGTGCCGCCCGAGTACTTTCGCATACACACTCACGTCGGATCGACTGTACGATTTACACTCAGCCTCCGATCCCCCAGCGAACAGCTCTGTCTGCCCAAGACGGTCTTGCAGCTGCTGAATTGCTGAATCTTTCCAGCCCTGCGCTACTCGAAAATTGTAGCGAAGGCGCCTAGCGACATCGGACGGACGACGATGAGACTCGGATGAGTTATCATCTGGTACATAGCGATACTTTGGGCCATTTATCACCTTTCCATATCCCCACAAAGTCTTCGGTCTCTCGTAAGTCAAATTTGGTTCCACATGCGGAGTGGCCTTGCTAAAGGTCAGCTCGTGGATTGATGATCTGGTTGGATTACCGGCACCGTCCTCGGTAGCCAGGGACAGTACAAAAACCTGAACTGAGCCTAGGATCGCTTCCGCCGGCACTTCCACTGCCATGACCTTCAGACACTCGAACAGAGCGTCCGATGCATTCTTTTGCAACTTCCGTAGCCTCTGAGCAAAAGCGACTGTCTCGGCTTGCTCTTCCTTCTCAAGCATCGTCAAAGGGCCCTGCTTAGGGATATAAACGCCTTTGGTTTTGCGTGTGGCAGAATTGTCGACCTCTCGCTGTATGGCAATCGTAGCGGATCGAAGGTTCCACAGCAGCAAGAGCGGTACTTCCGGCTGGCTTTTGCTGAGATGGTCCATCAGGACTGTGATATTATCCTTAAAATGAAGCAAGTCCATTGTTCCTCTAAGGTGGTCGCAGTTGGTGCATTCTTCCGCTGTGCGAATGATCTGGTCAATGTCTTGTAATCGTGCCAGTAGTTCGGGATTGGTGATGAGCCTTCCCCTTACCCGCAGCTCATGCTCCGCTTTGAGCAGATCAGGGGTGAAGACTAGCTCACCGGTGTCAATTGTGCATACTTCGTGGGAGTCGGTCGAAGTTGGGGTGCAGTCATACATTTCGTTCGGATACAGAGAGGAACGTGAAATGTGTTAGAACAAGGCGGGAGTCAGGCACTTCGAGATCTGCAAGGCGATACACACTGTCCTGATTTTGCGAGCAGAAGAAGCTATCACGTAGTTATAGCCCTGGGACAAGGCATCTCCATCCATCATACGACACTACAAACGCAAACGTCTCTGCTAATGAGGTCATTCTCACAAAGGAATACACATTCGTGAGGCTTCGACTATCATCGGCGCTTCTCGTGTGAGCCTTTTTCGGCCGAACGTATCACCAGTGTCATTTATACTGTTCAAACCAGGGTTTCATTCAGTTTAATCGCAGTTCATCGAATCCTTCGAACAGACCCGGCTCTATCGGAGCGTTTATCGAATACGAAAGGGCCGTCAAAGAGGGGAAGGCGCCAGAAGGCAATTTTAGATGTAAATAACCATAATGTGTGGCTGTCACGTTCCTGCTATGAACAGAGCGATGCATTCATCAAGTAACATCCGTACCTCAGCATACGTTGACGAGACTTACGGATATGATCTATCTACCCGTAGAATATGGAAAAGGAAGGTATGTCGCAGAAAGTCATGGACAACACAAGTCGTCGAAGATGCAGAAGCAGTATCTTACCGCCTGCATCAAAGATACCTGCACACACATTATACTCGTACTATACCGACCAAAACTTTCCGCGTACCGCAAGTGGGAATTTGAACGACGACTAATCTTGAGCAGGTCTCATTAAACTCGTAGCTTTGGAGTTGCAGTTTTGAAAGGGCGTGAAGGAGTGTTGCACTGTGGCAATGTGGATACTCTGATCTCACAAATCATCCCCGCCAGCGTCCACGGGATCGCGGACTGAAGACACACACAAGTTCGGCAGAGCACGAAAGGGAGGTCAGGGCGCAACTTGGTACCATAGCATTACATAGATCTCTTCTGCGGGTGAGGCTCGCGAGTGATAAATCGCATTTCTCTGATGGACCAGTCAGAGTCAATGAGTCCGCCGCTTGGGACTACCCCCGGATGGGACTCCTTAACTTCGCGTTGATAGACAGCCCGGCGTAGTCCCGAGTACCTAGAGCAAAGGGGTAGCCACCTGATACTACGGTACGTCGAGCCGGACGCGGAGCCCCGTCATAAGGCGCCGCTCATCCGCCAGTGAGAATAGTCGTGAGTGGCTCTGTTCCCAATGATGAAACAAGCGAAGCTCAGAAAGCCGTGCGAACTGGATCAAATGGAGTTATGAGGACCGAAGTCATCGAAATTTGTGGATTCAGTGAGGTGCATTCGAGGTGGCTCCGTGTGACGGATGGCTAGGGGGTTTGGCGACGGGACACCAACCTGAAAACAAGGTTTGACTAAAGATCTACCGACTGAGAGTATCACCACGTTATCCGCCTAGGAACGGATGGCCCATGCTGAAGATAAGATGTGTGACACAACTGCGGCGAAGGTAAAAGTCTTAGTGCTGTGCCGTTCCGTAATTTGTCAGGGTCGGTCCAAGTACGCGCACATATCGAGCACAAGATGTCTTCCCTCGGTATCGATTTGTCAAGCCAAGGAGGGGGGGGGGGCATAATATCAGAGGAAACAAGCGTCGAGCTACCAGGCACAGCCGCTGTAGGTGTTACGCAGGCGGATACTCCACACTTAGGAAACCATCACTCCAGGTCAAATAGGTGAATGAGCGTGATCAAAGGATGAATGCCATCTGGGTGAAATTACCGTCGAACGAATTGGGTCGTTAGACCAGTGACTTGAGCGTCCGATGAGAGTGAAGAGCTATGCATACTGTAGCGACTGGGCTATGTGTCGGAATTGATGGGCGCATAGCTATTCCAGATCGCCACATCGCTGCGCGAACATACGCTGCTAAAACAAACGTTGGAAATAAGGAGTAGAAAGAGGTAGAACGGAATCATCTGCGCACCAGTTGCGCTTCAGAATCCCCGCCTCACACTGATCAGTTCTTCAGTCACCGAAGGGTCAGTGTCGTGGCGTATCTCTGTGCCGATCTTCCCCAAGAAACAAGTCCCTGGTTGACACGTAATAGCATAACCCTCGGACCATCGTCATTTGGGATCCTTGTGGCGGGGTCCTTCACGATCACTTCGGCTTTTTTTGATGTTCACCCGCGCGACCTTCTTTTCAGTCAGCCACAGGCCGTCTTTTATACATTTGGGGATACATCAGAAGAAAGCCATCTAGGGGATGCCAGCAGATAGGTCGTAGCCAATCCACGGCATGATACCCTCCCACTGTCTCCCCTTTCGACATGACCGCCCATTATCCAATCAGCAAAATGTCTAGGATGTATAGATAGCTGGAAGATCAGTCGATCGTCTCCGCCAAGCTCGCTTATCATCAGAAGAAATATCAGCAGCAAGCTTTGTATCATTCTATTCTCCGTACACCTCGCATGGCAGTGACCAGTCCACCTGCCCTTCCGGATGCAAGAGCATGTCAGGCTTGTTGAGAGCGGGGGACCAAGTAAATTTGGACATTAAACCTGTAGTGAACTGGTTCGAGGAAGAGGATAATAGGTCGTGGTGGCGCAATGTGATCAGCAAATCTCCTCAAGGTATGGTAGAGATCTGCTATTGCTATAGCGATAGCTTCGCTCAGGTGTCAGGCTGGATCTGCGAGGTCGAAGGAGGTGAAGCATGTGGGGCTTCCAAGGAAAGGAGGCCTTCCCGCAAGCCTGCCGCCAAGAGGTGAAGAAACGATTAAGCGCAGATGTAGAGATTGTCACGGTTCCGGCTGGTCTCAATGTTGCTGCGAGCGTCCTGACTCGAAGGTTTGGCAAAGAAGCACTTTTCTCGATGGGTGGCTCCCGAAGAAAAAGACGAGGTCCAAAGGCTGCTCTTGAGCTCACGACCCTGGAATGAAGAAATTGACGGCCACACCTTCAGCTCCATCAACCACGAAGCTGCTTCAAGTGCCAGTACCTTCAATGGGCTCCAAGATTGACACGCGCTTTGGACCCGAGAACAGGGTCACAACTGCCGACCGGTGCAAGTGTACCGTGAACCGCTTACGGACGAGCGAGTTCAAAGCGATTGCATAAGGTGTCGGTCCTTGAATAAAGCGTGGCGACACGCAAGGCGTGATTTGTGGCATTCACGAGGGAGACGCCAGGAAGTTATACTGCAGAGCACTCGCTAGGCCTGACACGGACGACCATTTCCTCGCTCTCGGGCGATGACAAGTGGTTCCATCGCGATCTATGCGTGGATGTCGACCTGACACTCGAGGCAATCAGTGTGCTACACCCTCAGCGTGAACCAAGCAGGGGTGTGACACGCTACGCGCGAAGATTTCTTCTACGGGCGTCTGGTCCTGCCTTCCTACCCTCGTGATTTTCCCCCTCGCTGTAGAATGTGCTGTCTTCCGCCTCGCTGCGACGGCTCGAGCTGGCTCGTCGAGGCATCGGCGGTGGCGTGTCGCGAAGCCCACGTAGAGGACTCGTCTCGTAGGAGCCAGAGAGCTGAAACAAACGCCGTTTCGCTGTCCCAGACAAAAAGATTACCTAACGCGCGGAATCAAATTTCTCTCTGCTATGTTTCAAAAAGTTGTTTGCTTTCACTTCGGTATTGTCAAAGTTCATATTCCCGCCAATCAGGAGCTCCTAGTATCTGCTGTAATACTCAACAGAAGTGGGGAAGAGCGGCTCGGCACTCAATATATAACCATGGAGTTGCCAATCACCTCGAATGAGATTGTACTATACAATCAAGACCAGAACTCTGTATCAATACGTGAGAGTTCGATAACGGAACGTTATCACGACCCACAACGGATATCCTGACTCTGCCCTTCTTTACGGCACGTAGCAAAGCCGTGCAGCTAAGCCCCAGCCCAAGGTTCGCTGATCTTCGACACAGAGGTTTACCGCGGCCGTGTAAACTCGAAAGACACTATTACCACATATGACATCCACCAATACCGATGGCGCATGGCCTGCCAAAGGGATACCACTCAGAAATAGAGTGTGCACTTTTCCTTCGCGCCATTGATCCTCAATGCAGCGTACTTCACGGAATTGAATCCAGGCGGATCGAGTAGTCATCGCCTGGTACATCACATGATCGACTTTGACGTGCCAGACTCGACCGATAGTGGCGAAGGTTCCTTGGGAAGAGACGGAAGGGAGTGCGAAATGTACTTTGAACCATCCTGACCCCACAGGAGCCGAAAACCTGATATGGTTTTGATAGACTTCTTTGCCACCGTCTGTGTCCGGAAGAGGCTCCCAAACAGCCTTTTGCTCATCTTCCAGCCTGTCAAACTCCTTTCTTACCGTCTCCCAATTCAGGCTACTGCCTATTTGTCAGGGAGCGGCAGACATACACAGGTCGGTATTTGAATCACGAATGTGTTCCAGAAACAGTCAGGTAGCAGGGTTCACTTACTCTCAGCGTCGATCGATCTTCCGGCGATGCCCGCCAGATATGTCGAAAGCTCTTTGACACTCGCCTCGCTTCCAAGGATGAGCTGGGAGGGGTCCCTACGAAGTGGATTGAGCTGTTTTTCAGCACTGGGCCCATCTCACGTACATGTGGAAATGGGCAGCATGTTAGACATGCAATCAGAGAAATGCCAGTCAGGAAGTCCGAGCGGGGATGAATACTGCGGTGGAAGCACAGCAGGAGATTAAAACAGATGAATTGATGCATGCTTTGAGGGGCGAGTGGTGTATCACTTATGTATACACGGCTCGGCCTCGAACTCTAGCTCTGTCACCGGAGGCAGAAGGACAGCTTCCTTTTTGAGCTTGGTATTTTGAAAGGATGTACCTGGCTTTATGCTATAACAACCTGTCATACCGAGACTTAGTGGGTACATCCAGTGCGAATTCGTCGGGGAACTCGATACATACTTATTGAGTTCGATGCATTCTCGTCGCTTGCTTTTTGGAGAACCCTTCTCCATAGTTTCGCCTGCAGATTCTTTGTAAACCTATGTATAGACTGTTGTCAGTCCGGTGACGACACCTAATATTCTCGCACATGAGGCGATTCGTCGCGCGTTTCATTCATGAGCCACTCGCAATCTATGTTTTCTCCTTCTGGGGCTTGACAGCCACTTCACGAGAGAGTGTCGTCTTGACATTCTGCAGATCTCTTCTCGCCTACGAAAATAGTAGCTGCATTGATTTCTCGTTCAATCTTTCTGATTCACCTTCGACGGGCTATTTCCACTGTCTGGAAAGGGCCAACGGCCTTTTGGCCGAGTACAACAGATAGGGACCCCGAAGGCCTCCGCAACCCTACAAATCGATGTTTTCGCGAGCTTTCGGTAACTGTAAACATGGGGTTGGGGGTTAGGGAAGACACTGTCACGGACGGGCGTGGTGTTGACCTGTGAGTCAACGCTTGGAGTTGACAGGGCTTCAGAGACGGGACAGAATGATGACTAAAACTGAAGAACGAAGGTGGGCTTGAACCACTTGGCTATAATTCAACTGCACGTGATTTATAGCTTTGACATACGACCTAGCTCTGAAGAGCAAAACGGAATGCAAGAGGGGAATCGAGTCTGGAGGCTCGCTATATATATCTAACAGGCTAACCAGAGTTGGGAGAAACAATACTCGTACGAGCATTTCGATTGCAAATAGTTTGATTGACGCGTGGCACTAATCACGCGCGTGATCAAGTCTGTGATCGGAACTGGAACTAACGGAACTGATGGCGGACATCACGGCCAGCCGTGTGAGCCGAAGGAGCTTGATCAGCTGGTGACCTGACATCAGCTGATACCTAGAAGTCAGGTGATGCTTGCTAAGACCTAAATCATTCATGACAGACACAAATGCAAGCTGAACTATATGGCGGCCTGCGTAAGCGAAGCATCCTCGTAGGCTTGTAGTATTCTTTCGAAGTAAGGGACCTCAGATATCGGAGCTGTACTGCTTTCACACTTCGTTTAGGTGTCTTGGTCAGAGTAAGCAGTGGGACGTTTCGCAGCCGCTGTCAAATTAGCGTGGAGAAGGACGAGCGATGTCATACTGAAGCAGAAGGCAGATGAGGGTGTGGCCTCAGTAACAGTAAAGTTCTTGGCAGCGAAGAAAAGACCCGCAAATTGATCACTTCCCCGCAACTGACTCGCGCCCAAACCGGAGCGCATTCTCCTGTGCACTCTTCGCAAGTGCGTGGAAACATAATGCAAGTGACATAAGCTGCTCATCAGGCCCTACTGTGCATTTTGGAATTCCTTTTGTTGAAATCGATATCTGGGCCCTCAAACATCCTGGGCAGATCGAGAAACATTACGAAATAGGCATCGTACGAGTATATATCGATCAATTGGACATGGTAGAAGTCTGAAAGTTCTGTTGTAATAGCTTCCCCAACGCTTTCATCACATGAGTTTGTATTCGTACATGGGCAGCGTCCACTTCACCCTGTGAAACTTCACCTTTTTGGGACTGATCGTAAGGTTTTTCTTCAGCCATGATGTCGCACTATTGTTCCCGGGGTGATGTTTCCCCAATTCACGATTGATGGAACTGGTCCGGGCATAGAGCCCGCAAACGCAAACTGGCAGACTGTGCAAGAGAGCCATCGCAGGAGACCACTATCTGTTGGCGACTTGATGTCATTCCCCACTGCGAAGTCTGCCGCACTCAAATGCTCAACATTTACACACCATTTGCTCCTCCTAGATGCGTATACAGCGAACATCTCACTAACTATTCTCGATACGCTCGTATATACAGGAGTAACTTTGAATTCCTTCCCGGAAAAAAAGCACTCGTGAATAAAACCTCGCTAGCTGCCCTAAAGGGCACGCAGTTGGCTGCCGAAGGGGCGATGGACTTTGAGGAGTGCATTGCCAACGATCTTCCAAACTTCCGGTAGCTCCTCCTGGTAGGCCTTTGTGACATTCAGTTCCGCAGAGACCCTTTCTTCGCACAGGACATTGGAGTGAAGGTAGCCAATAGGAGACAATCCCGATCCGCGACTGCCCCGTCGCGCTTATCAAATCGGCTTTCAGAAGGATTTCCGTGGCGGAATGCCACCCGGATGGTAGTCCTGGACCTTGGACTTGTCCCTTAACAGCTCGGTCTGCAATAAGCGTGGGAGCATCGATGAGAGACTCTTCATAATACCAGACGAGGGGCAAAGGCAGGTCAGTTGGAATCTCGTTATCGCCATGAGAGGAGGTCGGCGTATGCGAAGCGAATGAAAGGCCATCGAATTCCGGCTTGAGCAAGCTCGCACAGTTTCTCTCATCAAACACAGGCTTGCAGGGGAAACTCGACGAGCTGTCGTCGTTCAAATTCATCGTGTACAATGTGCAAAGCTCTGGCAGAGTCAAGCGTCGCCCGTCGAGGTAGCAGGAAGACCCGCGAAATGTTGGACCACTTTCTTTGGTGTGCTGAGACATCTGGAAGTCAAAGTTTGTGTGCGAGGAGGCGGATACTGCTACAAGGATTGGAGAAGGGATCTGTCGTCCCAGAGCTGATCATTGGCCTCGCCCCTGATAAACCGTAGTGTACTACCATATATTGAACAGTCGCGTCTTTCGATGACAAGCAGAAGTACGGAACAAAAGAACAAAAGAGGACCTCAAGGTCTGAAATTCCGACACAAAGGAGACCCTGAAAGCCATTCTCAAAGATATACGTTGTTTTCGCGGGCAAGAGGTCACTCCTACTTCGTAGGATAGCTCTGTCGTTGTACAGGGTACTAGCAGAAGCGGTGCACACTTCTCACTCAAGACGAGACTGGATATGAGCCGGAAGTGAGAGGCGAGGGTAGTTAATTCTGAGAGAGTCCTGCATTCGAGGTTGCTGCGGAATTGAAGGGCAATTAAAGGGTGCACCAAGCATGTAGCCAGTCAAGAGTACAACCGGGATGGGCTCCTATGTATACGTAGCCTGGACTGGCTACCAGCCATGTCGATGGGTGCGCTCGATGAAGTCTTGCTGGCGAAGTCTTCGCGGAGAAGTCTTGTCGGCTGATGAAGTCAGATTGATGTGATGATGGACTTCGTGGCGAAGTCCGTATGCTGGATAAGGTACTTCATGAAGGAGCCTTGCTCGAGAAGTGCGCGTGACGAGGTGACTGATGAAATGCTGAAGGTGAGCCGAGTCATGAGCGCTTGCTCAAAGGTAGGTAGTAAGCAACATTGAGCGGGGGCATGTCATGTCATCGTCAACTATGTAGCCGGCTACAAGGTGGCCTGCCGTATCTCTACAATTACGCCACGACAGACCTTTTATCAGACGTTCGCAATAGAATGACAATGACAATGACATGTGTCCCCCTTGGAGAAGATTGGGTCAGCATGAGGGTCGAAAGTGGACGCAGCGGTGACGAAGAGCGATGACCGTTTTGCGGCAGACCAATGTCAAGCGGCCGATGAACAAGAGATATCTAGATCAATATCGAAACGACCACTCTCTTATCACCACAAAAGGTTTAGTTCATCTTTAACACTCACGGCGGGACCGCCCGGTGGGGCATTCCCCAAACGTTACGTAGCTCTTCCGGCGTCCTTTTTCTTCCTTCCGCTTATCCGGCCTTCGTTCTCTCAGTTGACACCGCTTCCCCGGTTCGCAATAGCGGGAGGCCCCTTGAGCTGTCCCGTACCGCCAAGCTTGTACCGGCGGACTGTCATGATATAACACAGGCAGGAACTATCTGCGGCTATAGATACATGCCGGAAAGTGAGCCGACTGATATGGCCGGCTTGAGAGATATCGCTGGGACCAGCGAAGACCAGTCGGCGGTTTCGACTCGGAGCGTAAGTGCTCTCCACACAAGGCTTACAGGTCCGCCCTGCAGGCTCCTGTACCGCTTCAACCCCTGCTTTACCGCCAAATGTCTGCCCATGCACCATTCATTTCGGGACGACCGATGCCGACAATGCGGCGGTGAAGTCATGCATCAGCCGATCGGTGTGAGCGAAGGGAGCGGGCCGTATCATCGAAAGGGAGGCCGATGGAAGATACGATGGCGCTGTGTTTGGCGGAAGAGGCTGACGGCCAGGGACATTGTAATTGCAAGCGGTACGCGCGGTGAAAGTGGCAGAGCATCTGGGGAAAGGGTGTGCAAGGTTCTCGTTCGGCACCCGGTTTTGCGGCAAGGATGGCTACGGAGCAGTACAAAGGGAACAGTCGTTGTCTCGCGAGCGGAAAAGGGAATGCGTGCTGTGTTTTATTTTTGCGACATCTGACGCCGATGATCTGTTCCCCAACCGCCTATACCGAAGTACATCATCATCCCGGTTGAGGGATTTGACCTGAGTAGCTCTGCAAACGCGGGCCGGCGTGTTTGTGTTCGTGTCGCAACCTCAAAATGAGAAACTGCAATGCTCGATCCGTCTGCGAGACGCAAGCGGGAATTATAAAACACACACGCGCACGCTCATCCCGCATCGCTCCGCGCAGGGCTGTTCCAAGATCTTGTCGGACATGGCTTTTCGCGCCGTGCCGTCTTTACTCGCCTTTGAGAGAGGCCATCTTGGCGTCATGGCTTCATGTCGTGCGCATGTGGTCTGGGAAACCACCGAGGATGTTACCTTGCTCCCTCGCAGGCAGAGAACCCGTTTGGAATGGACGAACGCGCGAAAATCAACGCCGTTTGCTTTCCCTGCCAAATAGATTACCTAACGCGCGGAATCAAATTTCTCTCTGCTATGTTTCAAAAAGTTGTTTGCCCGTCTTGAGCACTTGTCCTTGTTTGCTGATTCACTGTAAACTGGTGAGGCAAGATGAAGCTCAAGGGTTCCAACAAGAAGCGCGATGCGGTAGGTCCCCTTCCTTTCCTCTCTTCCGCTTCGTGGCTGACCGCGTTCCCATGCTCAGCCATCCGCCAACAAACCGAAAACGGGCGCCAAACCCGCCCCGAGCAAGCCGCGCGGCGGACAGCAACCCGCCAAGAAGCTCAAGTTGAGGGACCAAAAGTTCATTCCAGTTCCCGGGTCCGCCTTTCTCGGGCAGAAAGTCAAGCCGGCGCCGGTGACCGAGGAGGCTGATGTGCCGGACGGAGGGGAGGGTGAGGGCAGTGAGGAGGAGGGCGAGGTGATTGATATGGATGATATGATCGGTTCCGAGGAGGATTCTGAGGGGGAGGGGGAGGTGAAGTCGGATGTGAGGGTGAGGGAGGGGAGGGATATGTCGTTTTTGGTCGGGTTGGATGCAAAGACGCTCAGTCGGTACGTTGCGTTTTCGTCTTTCTCTCCATCTTGGGTACCCTGTCTTTCCTACTTCCCGTCTTTCCTGACCGCTCCGTACCCTTTGGCAACGCATGACTGATGCCTCGTCTACAGATCCAAGAAAGAAACGGACCGCCTGCACGCCCTCCAGAAATCCCAGAACCCGCTGCCGAAAGTCAAGAAGCGCAAGGTGGAGGACGTCGAGGAGCTGGACAGCGATTGGGATTCCGATCTGGACACGGATCTCGGGAGCGACGAGGGGAGCGATGCGAGTGACGGGGAGATGAGCGAGGACGACGCGAGCGACGAGGACGAGGCCGTCAACCACCGGAAACGCAAGACCCGAGACGAAGCCGACGACCTCGAAACGACGTACGCCCGCCGCACGGCCACCAAGCATACCCAAGCCGAGGAGGACGAAAAGGTGGCCGACGTCGGACATCTGCCGATCAAGTTGCCCGGCGGGGTGGTGCAGCACGTCGAGGGCACGACGCGGATCCAAATTCCCGAGCCGAAGCGGCCCGTCAAGGTCAAGCAGGAGTCGGACGGGGAGACCGAGTACTCGGAGAGCGAGGCCGAGACGGATGTGGAGGAGGAGCGGGAGGAGATGGCGCGTACAAAGGGCCGGTTCGGGCGGATGGGGATTGCGGATATCTTGGGTGATGACGGGGCCGAGGGGCTGCCGTGGAGGGGGAGGGATAAGGCACGGGCGGCGAGGCGGTTGGATTTGGCAAAGGAGCAGATAGCCAGGATTGGAGCTGAAGTCATGGCTGGCGGGGAGTTGATGGATAACGTGAGTCCGCCGTGTCGCAGGGTGGACCGTCATGCTGATGCTCGCGTAGCTGCCGCTCTTGACGAGGCTCTCGACATTCTCGCTGGAAAAGGTCCGGCTGCATGACGAGACCGAGTCGGTGGTGCCCGTTCCGGCGTCCATTCGAGCGTTGGCATTCTTGTCCCAGCTCGCGGTGTACAAGGATCTCATTCCGGGTACGTTCTCCGGCTTGGCTTACTTACAGCACTAACCTTGCCCGTAGGATACCGCATCCGAGAGTTGACCGCGCTGGAAGAGTCGGAAAAGGTCAGGGACGAGGTCAGGCGGATGCGTGAGGGCGAAAAGGGGCTCGTCAAGAACTACAGGCTGTACCTCAAGACGCTGGAGACCGAGATTAAGCGTGAGTCGCTGCCGGAGGGTCTGGGGATCGAGCTAACGCGGCACACAGGTAAATCACCGTTGGCGAGCGTCGCGCTGCGCTGTTTGTGTGACCTGTTGACGTCGGTCACGCATTTCAACTTTTCCGAGAACATTATGGGTGTCGTCGTTGCGCGGCTCAGTCGACGTTCGTGGGATGATGTGAGTTCGTTCGTCCGAGTCAAGACAGGATGCTGATATACGGTGCTAGGACATGGAACTCTGCCTGCAATCAATCATCACCGTCTTCCGCAACGACGCGACGGCCACAACGAGTGCCGTCCTGCTCCGGCTCCTCGCGCGAATGATCAAGGAGCGCCACTACAACGTCAACCCGAACGTCCTCACCTGTCTCTTGCACCTCCGACTCCGAACCGAACTCGGGCTCGACGCCGACGGCAAGAGTCGGCTCAAGAACAAGGGCAAAGGCCGTGACGACCGGGACTCGCAAAAGGCCAAGAGCGAGACTCGGCAAAAGTGGATGAACAAGAACCGACGCAAGGCGGAGAAGGATCGGAAAGAGGTGGAAAAGGAATTGGAAGAGGCCGAGGCCGAGGTGGACAAGGAGGAGCGGTCCAAGGTGGTGAGTCGACTCTGTCAGGCACGCCACTACAGATGCTGACCCCGCGCAGCAAACGGAAACGTTGAAAAACCTCTTTGTGCTCTACTTTTCCATCCTCAAACAACCGAAACGATCGCCCATGCTGCCCGCCGCCATGGAGGGTATCGCCAAGTTTGCGCATCTCGTCAATATCGAGTTCTTCCGGGACCTGCTGGCCGTGCTCAAGCGGATCGTGAGGGGCGAGGTCGAGGATGAGGATGATGAGAATGCGCCGGATGTCGTTGGGCGTGGATACGAGGTCAGGCTGAGGATGTTGGGGATCGTGACGGCGTTCGAGCTGCTGTCGGGCCAAGGTGCGTCTCCAAGGATAGGGTGTCTGAGATAACGGTTGTTGACCCTCGTATCGACCCCCAGGCGAGGCACTCAACCTCGACTTGAACGACTTTGTCGTCCACCTCTACAACCTGCTCATCCCGCTCTCACTCGACACCAACATCGAACAACCCCCGCGCACACGTCAAGGCAAACAGATGCAGTCCGTCCCGGCCGCCAACGCCGCCGGTCGACCGAAAAAGACGTCGGTCCAGCTGGCGACAACGGCCGACCTCTTGTTCCGGTGCCTGCACCTGATCTTCTTCTCGCGGCATTCACATACGTCCAACTCGCCGCCGTGGAGGGCGGCGGCGTTTGCCAAGCGTCTGCTGGAATGCTCGATCCACGTGCCGACGGCGACGGCGCTCAAGTGTATCGATTTCGTCAAGCAGTTGATCGCGAAGGAGGCCAAGCTCGAGGCGTTCCTCTCGACCGAGGATAGGACGGCGGATGGGATCTACCGGCCCGATATCGAGGATCCGCAGTTGGTGAATGCGTTTGCGACGAATTTCTGGGAGTTGGGCATGTTGGAGAGGGAGTACTGGGACGAGAGCGTGCGCACGGCGGCGGCCAAGTTGGCGCGGGGCAGTCTTGTATAGGGGGTCTGCGTATTGCATGGATGGTACATTGTTCGATTACATGCGTTCACGCTTTCACTGCCACATTGTCTCTTCGAGCATACAATTCTTTGCTATTCCTTCGGTGCACTGTTTCCGCTCAACGCTATACCTTCTTTCTCTACTGCAACGGCGACCACGAGCACGGGACCTGCAGCAATATCAGCGACGCTCTTCAACTACGCGTAAGTACCCACCAATATCGCACACTTCATCGACCGCGCTAGCTTGACCGTCTGTCCTCTAAATTAGCACTCGTATTACGGAAGTGGGAAGGAGAAGTAACGCACCTGCTGCACCGTGTCGCTCCATCCGCCGACGTTCCACGCTTGTTCACGGGTCATCTTGCGTTCCGCCATGTTCGGGTACTACGTGCCCGAGTTAGGTCTGGGGTTGGGGGATGGTGAGGGGGGGAAGGGCGTACCTGCCAGAGATGGTGTACTTCATGGAGCTGTCCTACCTGCGCAAACCACGCGCCCGCGGGTTGCTGCCGTGCCATCGTCAGTGTTCCCTCTTCCAAAAGGCTCGGGAAGGGAGGGGATACGCACGACGAACCGCTTGCGCGCCTCCAGCCCGCGCTTCCAGGCCGTCTCCCACTCCAAGAGCGTGCCCGGGACGAGCTCGTAGCTCCGCATCTCGAAGATGCCGCCGTGCGTGTGCGGCGGGGAGGAGGGCCAGAAGGCGAATTCGGACATGAGTTGCGAGTGGCGGGAGTGGAGGGTCGGGAGGATGCGTGACGTCAGGAGGGAGGGAAGGGTCTAAGCGGTGAGGGGGAGGGAGTGTGGTCAGTACGTTGGTCGACGGAAGGAAGGGGAGGGCGGGGCGTACGGGGTGTGCTTGCCATTTCGCGAGCGAGTGGTCGTACCCGGCATAGTTTTCGTACTCGAGGATGTGCACTGCAGCCGGGGATGATTAGCGATGGAGCAAGAAGACAGGGGTGTGGCTTGCTCACCAAAGTTGTCCACGTCGCCGATCAGAGTCTGCGCGGACGTTAGTCTCTGGGAGAGGCGTAATGGAGGACACGGCGTACCTGCCAGCTCCCGGTCAGCTTGACCTTCAACGAGGGATCACCCGCGAGACCCGTGAAGTATTCTTCCCTACACACGCAGATCAGCACCGATCATCTCGGAAACGGAAGAGAGAACGTACGCGGCCTTCTTGTATTCCTCTACGCACTCGGGCTTGACACGGTGCACGATCTTCTCGTGCACATACTACCACCACCAATCAGCCTTGTTCCCAGAAAGGGTGAAATGACACACCTTGTTCCGCCCAATAAGCTTGGAGTGCTGGATCACCTGCGTCTCCCCCTCGGCCTTGGCCTTCGGATCACCGTGGAGGAGCGACTGTGACAAGGTTAGCGCGTGAAGGGCGAGGGAAGGGAATGACGCACAGAGAGGAGCGAGGCTTTTCCGGCTACGGGCGGGTCGAAACGCGTCAGCGATGTGGTGAAGGGACGCAGCTGCGCCGGACGGAGGGAACGGGCGATGCGAGGGGTAAGGGTTGTTCTGAGGGAAGACATGGTTGATCTAGAGCATGGGCTGTTTGGAGGGAGAAGGGTCCAGGTGATGATATCACCTTCAAGGACGGCCCCGCACCGGCCCCGTTCCGCGCTAAGGCGAGGCGCGACGCGCTTTTGGCTGGACACGGATAGCGGCGGAATGCCGTGATAGACAGTTGCCGTGTCAAGGGGTCAGGATATGGTCATACTCAGGACGGGGAGATGATGGACCAAATCGCGCATGAGCCCTTCGAGCTGGAGCATATGTATAGGGTACTCCTTTGGTCGCCACAGCGGATAAAAGCCATCAAACGCATCTTTCAGACAAGGTCGTTCGCACTTCACAGCAATGTATGAGATCGGGCTGGAACTAGACATACAACTCAAGTAATGGCCTAAAGCGTGACTAGTTTATAGTGACGAGGGGAGCGTTTGTCCGTGTGTGGGACACCTTTTCATTCCTGGAGTTTAAGAATCTTATTGATAACCTCCTGCAACTTGTCTGAGGGCCCGAGTAAGGCCAAGCCGTCTCCACCTTTCCGGGCAGGATTGCTGAAGACCGCATTGATGCGGTTTCGAAGTGCCCATGTCTTCTCAGCGTCTAGAGATCCACTGAAAACAAACTTCTTGACTTCGGCTGCAAGCTTTTCAGAATCCTCGGGGCGAGGGTGGTTAGGGTCCGGGGAGCTGTCTCGATGCCAATTGTAGTAGGATTGTCTGGACCTGCTCGCGCTGTTGATGATTTGGCGCAGACTGTATCCTGCTCCGGACCACCGTTCCCAGTCGCGTGTAAGTGGATGCTCGATCACGGCGGAAACACGAGCGAGAAGCTGCTGAGCCGTTTCGATATCCCGTACTTTCTTGGATAAAAACCCTCGAACATCGGCCGCTAGCTGTGTAGGGTCCTCTAACGGTCCTCCGCTTGGCCCTGACTTCAGCGATGCGCCTGACTGATCACCGTGTGTGCTAGAGGTCATGCTGCTGGCTGGTCCAAGGATAGATACTGTTCCAGCTGACTCTCCTTTGGAGCATTGGGTGTCGGGTACCCCATCTTTCCAAAGAACGACCCAATCATCTGAGACCGTGGAATGAATATCTGTAGGCGAGGTGATGTGCCCATCTTCTTCCTGCGGGGAACCGTCAATGTCTTTCCCTCGGACTGCGAGGGTCGGTGCGGTCCTGTGCGTCGAGTTGTACTGAGCGCCGTACGAACTCATGGTGGTGGGTTCCGAAGTTTCTGAGATAGAGTCAACAACGATCGGATGGGAAGTGAAAGTACCGCAACTTCTAGACCAAACGAGACCTCTAAACCGTGGGCTCCTCTTATACAAGCGCTGCTGATCGTTGAGGCAAAAATGCATGAAAGGTTCTGTTCCGGAAACTCGCTTTGCTTTGTCCTTGGCGACCCTTCCTTTCATTTTCGTGGGTATTTAGCTATTACCGTCTACGAATGTGCGGAAGCGGCTCATACGCCTCTTTTGCACCGAAGGATATTGATGTCATAGATTGGGCCAAGGCTTCCGGCGCCGATACCAAGCCTTCAAAGTCATGACTCACTCCTTTGACATGTGGCCGAACCATAGAGATCACGGGGCATCACCACACTCAATGGTCTAGGACATTCGATCTTGCCCTCAAGAAGAAGTAGACACAATCGTCGCAGAGGCTCAAGGCCTGTAGACAGCTTACCGGGTGGCGGATGAATCCCGTGGTCGATCATGGAGAGAGAGGATTTCTGGAGACAGATCAGGCGGAAAAGGAATTGTAAATGTGCCGCAGCGCGTGACGAAGTCCCCCAGCGGCTAGCGACCGAGTGGCAGGTCGTTCCAGAGTGAGTGACCTAGTTGCGGGTCATACAGCAGCTAGCACTAGAAAGAGGACAGCGCGAAAAGTCGCACGACGTGACGTATACTACAGAGCTGGCCATCGGAACTGATTTCGCAGCGGAGTTGATACAAGATGAATACAGAAGAGAGCTGTATCACTGTAGGTGGAAATACTGACACTGAAGTCAACTAGAGTACATAATTGGCTTACAAGGCATGAAAGCTGTGACGCTCATTTCAGCAGAACCATTCTCAGCGGCCTGCACAACATAGCGCTCGATTGGTCTGCAGTGGTCTGTCGGCGTCAAGCTGGTGACGTCCTCTTTCAGTACCGCCGGGACCCTCTGATCGATAAGAGATCCACTATAGAACGGCGATGCACCCTCCCCTCCGCAAAGAGCCCCACATCAAGACGGCTACAGCGGTGTAGGGTGAGCGATTCACGCCACAGCCCCCCTTATTTTCTGGAAAAAACGAGGAAGTTCAGCAGCGGCACCACGAGCGGAAAAATACAATGTAAAGCAAGTCGAGCTATAGGATGTTGACGGCCAGCGCCAACTGAAAATATCCTACGAAGGTCGTCTGAGGCATGGTACCGATACATCACTGAATGATCCGCAGAGGAAAGAATCAGTTCTAGCTCGCCGCAATGCCGGTGTGTCTTGTTCAAGCATCAACTACCCCAGATGAAACCCTGCTGGCCGAACGGACCCAACAAAACAAAAAGACAATATCAGCCAGAGGTTATGTCGCTGTGAGTTGTTCTGAGGGAAGCCATGGTCGATGAGAATGGTTGGGAGTCAGAAGGATACAGGTGAAGGTATTACCTGTCATGAACGGCATATAGATATCCCTGTTTGGCCTAAGTCTATAGCTTGAGCGGACTTGTCCGATCAATATCCGTCCTCAACGGACTCCGTAGCTTCATTATCCGTCTCGCTATCGCCTCCGCCGTCTTTCCAGTCTTATCCGCCAACTCTGTACTCGCTATAATGCCAACTGTATTCTCTCCTGGCTACCAAAGAGAAGCGCGAAGGCGCCAGCCGCCCGCTTCGCCGATTCCGCCAACTCCGCCGCGCTTTTGTCATCCTGTGCCGATTATAGCACGCGCCTTTGTCAAGCTATGTCACTCCTCCGCCATTTCCGCCTTGGTGCGCTTGACAGGATACGCTGCGCTGCACAGCAGCACAAGCGCACTCTCGCGAGCCTGATAATTCCTGTTCTCTTGGGGAAAGACTTTTCCTTGGGGAAACTGGGTGGCAAATCGGTGGCAAACTGTCTATATAAGGAAAGGGATTCTGCCCTTTGCCACGTTGTATTCTATCTTGCTCAGAGCAAGATCATATGTCATCTTCAGTATTAGATAATCATCTTTACTGATCACGTGGTTCGAACCCACAGTCATATCATCTTAGTCCTTGTCCTGTCCTCGTGAGGTGGCGAACAAGCCTCCAAGCCCTTGCCCCATTCCTGACATTACCTTCAAGCTGGCCCTGCACCGGCCCCGTTCCGCGCTAAGGCGAGGCGCGACGCGCTTTTGGCTGGACAGGGATAGCAGCGGAATGCAATGGGAGAGCAGCTCAGAGTCATGGGGTCCCGATGGGGTAGATACCGCTCAGGATGGGGAACTGTAAACCGAATCGCGTGTGAGAAAGGTACTCTGAGCCCCTGGATAGAGCATACGTCTAGTCTACTCCTTTGGTCTCCGGCGCGGACAAGTCATCAAAGGCACCTTCCAGACAAGGTCGTCTGCAAGACACAGCCATGTATGAGATCGGATCGAAACTAGACATGCAACTAAAGTAATGACCTAAAGCGTGACTAGTATATAGTAACAATGGGGAGCGTTTGTTCATGCTCACGCCTCGGGATACCTTTGCATTCCTAGCGTTCAACAATCTCCTTGATCACCTCCTCCAACTTGTATAAGGGTCCGATCAAGACATAGTCGCTTCCCCTTCCGCCTGGATGGTCAAAGACGGCGCTGATGCGGTTTCGATGTGCCCACACCTGATTAGCGTCCAAAGATCCACTAGATACAAACTCGTGGACATCGGCTGCCAGCTCGTCGGCATCCTCGGGAAGAGGGTGGTTCGGGTCCGGAGGGACATGGTGGTGCCAGTTCCTTGTAAATAGCTTGGGATTGTGGAGACGAGACGGGCCACGTACGTCGTCGGTTGGCTTGCAAGGGCCGTCATCACAGGCTGGCGTCGCGTATGCCGAGCTAGGAAGCAATCCCAGATACTCACTGAGTGAACGGCATGTGGTAGGGACAGGGCTCATCCCACGCGGGTGCGGCCACAGCGTCTCCCGAAGCTGAAGCAGATCTCGCTGAGATTGATACAACACGGACTTGTTCCTAGTCCAGAGGAGTGGATCCTTGATGATGTCCGAAATACAATTCAGCAGCGTCTGTGCCTCTTTCATTCCATGAGTGTTCCCAAAGAGAAATTCCTGGACTTCGGCCGCAAGCTTCTTATCTTAGGGTCCTCCGGTGTTTTTCGTTCGTCAGCCGACGATGCGGTTCGATGATGTCCGTGCGGACGGATCGAGAGGATATTGTTGCTGAGAGGTAACCTCAGGCATTCATCCTCAGCTGAACCTTTGGTCCGGTCCCTCTCAAGATGTGGCCAACCTGTCCGTTCAGTAGACACAGATACGATATCTGAGTCGGAGTCAATCTCCAACCACGCGCTTGCCGGGGTTCTGATTCGGCATTGGCATAGGCGCTGTCTAGTAAATCTGGGCTTAGCAGAGTCATCCTCGACGGATCGCGATGAGCATGAATCAAAACTGACAGTTATCAAAAGTCCACCCAAGGCTCTTGTGCCTAACTTCCTCCAATCAGTGTCCTTGTGTTATATAAGCGTTACCGATGTAATCAATCATGTGTAAGACAGGGGCCTTAACAAAGGAATTCCATTTAACTTTGTCCTTGATGGAGCTTCTTTTCTTCCTGTAGACTGTTCACGCTTTGGTGTCCATAGGCGTGTTAGTAGATGGGGCAAAGGCCATGGAGCCGACAACCGGCATACAAGACAGCACGGGGAGCCAGGAGCTATGATATACGATTGGAACCTCAAAGACGCCAGGTGCACAAAGGGTGAAAGGCACTTGATTGACTTTTACATATGATTTTGCCCTTAGCAGGATGAGAACATAACTGTGGCGAAGGATCAGGACCCTTGCTTAAAGAAGTCAGGCTGGAGGTCGAATAATGGCAAACCTTGACATGAGTCTTCGAAAAGGCATTTGACGGAAGCATGTCTTAATACGTCTAGCAATCTGTGCGTGACTGAGTCGTATATGCTCCAGCGATGAGTGACTTAGTCGCGGGTGGCGTAGCATTAGAAGTGGATGGGAAACAGCGCGTTTCATTAATGCGATTGCGTATGATCCAGTGTTGGTGTTTTGCAGTTAAGTCGTAGCGAAGTAGACACGAGCGGAATACAAAAGAAAATTGGACGACCCAGGTGAACAGGGATACTTGAGCCACCAGGCTGCACCCTAGGGTCATAGGGCAAGGAGCATGTGTCGTTCGTGACAGCAGATCCATTGTCATGTACCTGCACCACATGGGGTCCAGTCTATGCCGGCCCTGTCGAGATCAAGTTGACATTGTCTTCGTGCAGTACTGCGGCGATCCCCTGTGAGGGACAAGGGGTCCACTGTCGAACGGCGATTTCTCCCCTCATAGAGCTTCTCCGCATAATGGCCACAGTGCCGTTTAGGTCAGCCGCTCGTGACACCGCCTCCTCAACCCTCCGAAATGGGACTCAGCAGACGTACCACAGCGGGGTGGCGGCGATGAAAAGTGAGTCGAGCGATAAAATGTTTACGGCTGAACGCTAAACGGAAGGAATGCTGCGGTAATAGTCTGAGGAAGACTGCAAATACACTGCTGAATGTTCTGGAGAGGACACAGAATGCGGCTGCCGTAAGACCTGTATCGTCATGTTTGGGTGTCAACCATGCCGAGATATACGATTTTGGCCTAACAAGCGACCCGAGAAAAGAAAGACCGATGCCGGCCACACGCCATGTCGCTTCCATCCGGCACATTCATTGACATCTGATCATTCTTCTCATCCATCGTTATGGTGAAGAACTCTATACAATCCGTCTCACATGCTGTCACATTGACGAATTAGACACCTCATTGTCGATAGGGATAAACTAAATGTACGTCCCGGTCCTCATCACCGCTGATAATATCTCCATACGTGAAGTTCCTGGTCTTAAAGTTTTTGAGTCCGTAGTCCATACGTCGACTCGGGCCATGCTTCTCGATATCGAGCCAAACAGCCTCGAATTCCGTCTGCAGCGGATCCTTTTGGCTGTCAGGGGTTTCAGTGACGGTCTTGATGAGGTATCTGGGCGCCCATTTGTCGAAAACTACCGCCAGGCCCCGTTCCGCCTCGTTCACTATCCGCGCTATATTCGCGGTATCTTGTTTAACATTGTCGGCGTTCAAAATTGGGGTGCTTCGAAGGCGTACACCGGTCAGTCGAGTTAGCCAGTCGCTGATCGAGCAGAGGTACTGTCTTTTCCATGTCTCGTTTTCGTACCCGGAGTTGGACTCGAACAAACCTTGCCTACCCTTCTTGACGCAACCGAAGGGGTTGCCGTCGTTTCCCATAAGTAGCGTATGGGGCATTTCGCTGGCACTGGTGGATTCGAACGACTCCACTGCTTTGCGGACGAGCACTGGCCAGATGGGCTTGTTAGGGGCAGTTTCGTCGACACTCGCGTATTTCAGTTCCTCTTGAGAAACTCTTATCGACTGATTAACTCTTTCCGTGTGTTCGTCCTTCCGAGCTGGAAAGATACGCACACGCATCTGCAGCGCGAGATCCTGTCCACAGGCAGAATAGGACTCATCCAAAAAATCGTCAAGGAACTCCGCGAGAGAGGGTTTCTGATTGACGGCCAGTCTACGCGAAGACAAGGTCATTCCTCCTCGCCTTGTCGTGTAGACAGCGTAACTTACATTATCGCCATCGCTGTGCCTAGATTATGCCATCCCTCAGGGGTGTTGGTCTCGGTGTTGAACATCATTGAATCTCTAACGTCTTGTAAAGGATTTCCTGATGGCCTGATTGTCCACGTCGTCTTGCATCCCACCGAAGAAGCATGTGTCTCTTCACAAGGCTTATCAGAGGTAGCGAGCTGTATTTATAGAGGTATGTTCAACTTACTAGCGAAGCAGAGGAGCAACAAAGCACCTCGGAAGCAACTGATCATCATCCTCGTACTGTTCGTTAAAGCATAGTGCTCCCGCGGAGTATGATTGTAATTTTACATCGGATATTTATAAGCTTGGTATTTTACTTGCTATGATTGACCGATCAAAAAGCTACCCAAGAGTTCGTTAGCGACAAGGGGCATCCTTTCGGGATGGCAGATCGTTTGTACTCTAACAAAGGGGTCAGACAAAGCTATCGGACAACGCAGCGAGTGACGCAGATCGACAACGGGAGTGCGCCTATGTATTCAATCCCTATTCACTGATCAAGCGATAGATACAAGCAGGGGCCAGAGATATCCGAATCTCTGGTCTCACTCGAATAAAAGGGGAGAGAAAAAAGGCAATTAGCGAAAGTCTCGAAGGCTCCCTTCACTGCGTGCGAGCGAGGTGACGTTATCGGACTCGAGGGTATTTGAAGCATGGCCGACATGAGCAGCTGGTCAGGTCCGATTTCTTTCCACTTAACAGAACGACTCTGACACAGATGGGGGGACAGAGTCCATTGATATTCGTCTTCCCATTGCTTTCCTGTTTCACTTTGTCACGGACAGATGTGGCCTTGACCGGGGAGTTGACGCTTGGAGTAAACACGGACTCCAGAGACACAAGAGGATAATGACTTAGGCTGATGGACAAAGGTGGACTTGAATCACTTGGCTACAATTCAATTGCACGTGTGATTTATAGCTTTGACAGAGGCACTAGCTCTGAAGAGCGAAACGAAATACAAGAGGGGAATCGAGTCAGCTGATGACCTAACATCAGCTGATACCTACAGTACTACGTGTGTGGCAACTCTTACAGAAAACGCCTGCATACTCTTCAAGCCGGAGTCATGATGCCCAAGGAGTCGATGCCACGCATCGAAGCTCGCGGAAGAACGGTAGTAGGCGGACCAACCCAGACGTTATCCTTTTGATTTGGGTGCAGACTCAAGCCATGCACATCACACAGAAGGACAGCCATAACTCGTAGATTTCGCGCTTGTTCTGGAAAGACCCCTAAGAGATCGCATCAAAGGAATTCTTCTAGTCTGGAGATATTTCCTACCCCTTTCCAAAATTGAATAAGGTTAAACAATCCCAAGTCACAAGCTGCAAGTAATCATTTACAATTTCGATCCTATAGCAGCAATATCCTAAAAGGCAAAACTAGTGTGGACATCAGAGAAGACTGACACGCGAAATCGACGGCGGGAGTCATTGTGGCTGTTTCCTGCTGGACTTATGTTCGCTTCTACACGCTTCCCAATAGAAAGGAAGCGTTGGAGTTTCACAATCTCTGGCAACGATCAAGGCAACGGATATATACGCCAAACACGCCTGACGTCGATGGCGGTGTAAAGCATAATTGCAGTCCTTCCCTCATTGCTAATCTTCCGAGGGTTCATCTCCATAAGTCATTGTAACAACGACGAAGACGAGAGCAGGCTGTTGACTTTCAAGAAAAAGATCTTCAAACATGCCTAGGGCGTCCAGAACCTTCGTGGCAACACCCTCGAGCCACACTTTCCAAGATGTGCAAGCCGACATCGGCTCGCTACGATATTTGTTAGAAAAGGTCGAGAAATCGCGTTACATCACAACTGGATACTTCGAGTCCAGATATTCACCCACGGTGAACTGGCGTGAGCGCGTGAACGATATCAGTGAACTGGTACGATGGAAATGGCGTCACGGTGTGCGTGCCACACAGGAGGATTGGACGTGGTTCTGGCAAGGATTTCGCTGGGTTAGCGACCCAGTGTTCAATGCAAAGGCGGGTCAAAGGTATCCGATTGAAGAGCTCATCCCACGGTTGACGGTACCGGACGATAGAGGCGATGCTGCGCTCCGCGAAGAAGCTGCTGAAGAGGTTCGCCAGGCACAAGTCGACCAGATGGAGAAATGGGCTGCCGCCACCGAGACCGCTGAAAGAGAGCTGAAGAAATCAATATGGGAATGCTTAGACGCATGGGAGGAGATCGCGCGGAAGTATAAGGATCATCTCACCGGGAGAACTCGTAATGATTATGGAGAACAAGCGCTGTCGACACACGGGCCACATGCGGCAACGACAGATTACGGAATCGTTGAGAGCTCGCTCACATTGTCCGGAGCAACTCAGAGCAACCTATTTCAAAGCCGCCTGGCCGGTCCAGCTGTATATGGACGTCCACAATATCCTCGCGCTCCTGGAGACATACGTAATGCCTTGGAACAGGCCAGAAGGTTATGGCACGCCAGGCAGGCCAGCATCCTACCTGAAAACCGATCCCGCACTACCGCCCAGTCGGAATTGCGGGACAGAGATACTCTTGCCTGGCGCGGACCATCGATCGAAGCGGCGCCATCTGAACCGGAGAACACAGTAGATGTCGCCACCGTCTCATGGGGCCAGAACACTAGATGAGAATACATCAGGTCTACACTAGTATAATGGTCTTCCGTATCCGTGTGCGGTATCTTGCGCGTATCGACACTCTGTCACAATGCATTCGCAACAACGGAGAGCATGGCCTGTTGGCATGATGGCTCGGGAGTCGTTGGGTTTTTTAAGTTTTGTATGGCAGGGGCAATGCTTTATTTCAGATTGACTCCGTAGACCAGTGCAGTCTAGACGCTGTGCATCAGCAGCAGCTTTCGCACTGGCAGACGAGTGATCAGAAAACAGTCTCACAGTGCCTGGAACGTAACAGGACATTGACAGACGAGAGCTAGCGATGTCACCGGAATCCTGACACATCGATCGAGAAGCTCGTTCTCCACACCAAGTTTCCAAAGCGCTTGGAACCGACGAATCGATCATACGATGGAAGAGGGAAATGCTACAATCACGACTGAATCGCTTCTTTCACGACTTGCTCACAAGTGCGTCTTCATTTGTCTCAGTATTGTCCGTGAAAACGCTTTTTGCAGACGGTCTTTCAGAAATTCATACTTGAAGTCCGCAGGGAGAGCCGGGAGATGCCTATGGATAGCTCTGTGGATTGAGGTCTTCCGGTGTTTTCTCGGCTCTGCTGGATTCTATAGTCGTGTACAACATCGCAATACCCTCCTTTACCGCCTGTTCATGATGGACGAGGTGCCAGATTCTCCGTCCCTAACGCCATGAACGATACTACCAGGGTGGCTGCCATATCTGACCTGAACGACGCGGTACGGCGCGAAGGACGAAGCAGCATTCACGTCACCAGGTGTGCTAAGCGGGAGGTGAGGCATATTCGGCAAGACGTTATTCGCATCGGAACGACTGCCAGGCCTACTCTGAGCTGTACGAGCCAAAGCAGCTGGTCGCCAGAGCCGTCAAATGAAATTAAAGCTTCACTCATTGCACTTCATTTTTCTTACGTCAAATAATCGGCTTCGGAACCAGTTCTGGGCGCAAAAGTCGTGAAAGAAGCGATCCAGTCGCGATTGTAGCATTCCCCGATGGAAGACGAAAAATACATGCTCCAGGTAAACCAATACAGTAGATGCGAGCCCAATGGGTATATTGCATGTCTGATGGATGCCACAAACTTTCATCAAGTATCACACGATCGACCCTCCTGGTCATATGTTGAGGTCATCCGTGGTTCATGTCGAGCAGCGAGAGTAGAAGGAAAAAGACATCAAAAGAGCCCGTAGAGACCAGGGCATCAGTGTCATGAACGACTGCATCGAAGTAAAGGATCCTTCCGAGTGAAAGTCCCAGGTGCATGGTGCGAACGATGTTGCTGCTTGTGGAGCACGCGTATTCTCGCCGCTCAGAATACATGACAGGTCCATAGATGGGGAAAGAGCAAACAGAGTGCACCTTGACTTCGGACAATTTGGCTGCGATGTAACAGCGAATGCCAAGAGTCGTATTCGACCTCAGCTATCAGTCTTTGGGCGCAGCGCAAGCTGCGACCATGCGAATTGTCTGGCACCGTATGTTCACAGCAGTCGAGCAGACTCACCCTGACAGGTTGTCCGCGTCCGCAGAGGTTTGATCGTCAGGGTTAATCGCCAGGGTTACATGTGCCGAAACATTACTATACGAAGTCATGTATCCGGGTCTCCGTGTGTTTGCACAGAAGGTCTTTATATCAGATATATAGCGTGAGGAGACGCTTGAAATCAGACGTCAAGCCTCAGAGGGGCGACAGGCTGAATCAGATGCTCGCGCACGTAACAGAACCTTAGATTGCGCCGATACCTATTGCACTGCACTGAAATGTCTATCCATATCCTGAAGCATGCCTTTCGGCTTCGCGCCTGCGGTGCAATGAGGCAAAGGAAGCGATAGGAACCTTCCTGTAAAGGTTTGGGTGTCAGACCGTTAGGATGACTTACCAAACCGCTGGTTAGGTGCGAGTTGCTATAAGATGTGCTTTACTAATAGAAGACGTTAGTCATAGGTAGGGTAGCTAAACCTTACTAGCACTGGTTGACTCTCTATAATATGGCGTTGCTCAGCGATTGAGACAAGTGGACTCGGCAAAGGGTGAGAAGCAAAAGCAAAGGGGGATTCCAAAATGCTTTTGGCCTGTCTCATATAGCTGTTCCTCATCTCTTGCTGCAAGTGATGCTGGCCAAGCAGGCCGTTGGAAAGCCCGTGCATAGGGCGCAAGGGGAGGGCGGAGCATACTGAGGAGTACGTAGTCGACTTCCTAGTTGACAGCGATTTTGGATACGGTGCGTGTAAAGAAAGCCCAAGCACGGGCGCACACCGAACCACTTTGCCGCTGCGCATCGTCGGCATAGTAGACATCGTCGCCAGGCGTCGTAGAGATGGTAGACTCGTAGACATCGTAGAGATAGTAGACACCGTAGCGGTGCTGGCTGTCGCCCTGGATATGGGTATATATAGCGGGCCCAGGAGCTCTCAGTCTCCTCATGCACCAGATAGTTTATCCTCAGATAGGATACAGATTTGAACCGATGCAGGTGGGCCGCTTGCCAAGAGAAACCGTGTTTTTTCAGACCTGCCTCTGGCCACCAGGCAGTGTGTCCATATACCTGAAGAGTCTACGAAAAGCTTCAAAGCAGTGTGTGTGGTCTGTTCGACCATAGTCACTGCTTTCAACGTCTTGAACGCAAAGCCGAAGACTGCGCTGACCGTGAGTGGACCTCTACCGTGAACCAGTAGCGGAGACGAGGCAATGTATGTCCTCACGGTACCTATGAGCACGTACAGGTTTGGTCGGGGGAGTGAAGGAGGGTCAGAAATGCTGATAGGAAAAAAAGGGTGGGACCCACTCTTGAGAGGTGTCACATCTTTCTGCTCTTTCAGTCCGCCTCGTGATGGTCATCCTGACAGGACACTACCATCTCGAGTACTGTGGCCAAATCTCGCTCAACCAGAGGCTTAAGTATCCTCAAATGAAGACGATCATCCTTTCCCTCCTGCACCCCGACTTTCTCCGACGTGCGTTCATTGCTGGAGTTGAAGATCCTTTTTTTACCAGCGCTCTGGGTAAGAACGCCATTGTCGGTTGTGCGGCTTTTGTGAATCTTTCGGCATCGTGGGAAGGAGGACAGCGTGAGCGTCTTGGCAGCTTTTATATGGTTTGAATGGGATGGCGAGATGTGTATGCGTCGAGTTACATGTACATATAGCTACGACCCAGATCGACGAGGAGAACCCTCGGGTCGCAGCATTTTTCTAAGTAGCTGCGATTGAACGACAGCGAGGCACGGCCTTCGCGACTTCGTGAATTTGTCGCATCTGTACTTCCCCAATAAGTCTGTCCCCTGAGAACAGGTGTCTTGTCTGCAACTCTACTACAGAAATGGTACATCCGGGGCGCACGGTGCCTTGCTGAATGGACTGCCAACGGTCAATCACCCGCCTATGAGCAGGATTTCAAACCGATGAAGTGCAAGATGTTCTCGGGAATAGTCGAAATCGGTTGACATCCCTTTTCGGCATGCCCTCTACATCATCCGATCGAGCACGGGGGCTCATGTTGTATGTATAAGCTGAGTCGCGTGAGCCCGACCTCATGACGATGGCAGTATCGTCTGGCAACGTCAGACAAACCCATATCCAATTATAAAGGTCAACGGAAGCTGGCGGTAAATGCTTGCCGAGAATGTTGAAGGGGAAAACGCAACGCGACACAAATGTTTCCTTCGCGGGAATCCACTCCACAGTCTACTCGGCGTCGTGCGTCTCGATGAAAAAGGCCTACAGAGACATTGTCCCTGATATATACCTCTCCCTTATAGCCGCTTTCTTCCTGAATGTACCCCTAAACCACGTGAAAGGTCTTTCCCATGCATACCGCTGAAAGCCATACTGCACAAAATAATTGCCTTTGTGATAGAATTGCCTTTGTGATAGAATTGCCTTTGTGCTAAGAGAGGGGTGGAAGGTTTTCCTCGCTTGGCTTCGTGCACATCAATATGCGTATGAACTACAGGTCAACGCGATCCTCACAGGCTGTTGGTTGGCACATTTGATCACAGTTATCGGCTAAAATGAAAGGCTCTCCGAATGCAACTGTTGGCATATTGCTGTTGGCCAGCTTTGCGATTGCCAACACAGGCTTCGAGAGAATTGTCAAGCGAGCCAGTACAGTCACGGGAAAACCTGCGGTGGCAACGGAAAAGGCGGCTTGTGATAAAGGCAACTACATCTGGATGCCATCTGAGAAGCCTTTTGAAGATATCCTGGTAGCCCGTAAGCGCCCACACAATGATGATGGGAACGCACTGGGAGATATTGTCAGCCTCATGTAAGCCCTAGATGAGGCCGGGTAATGACATTTACTTACACCGTGAGCATAGCGCCGGTATGAACAAAGACGGCCTGAAGACCATTATGGCCGACATCCTTCCGAAGGACTTCACATTGTCACGATGTGCCACCAATCAGACCAATGGGGCGGAAGTAGCTATTGGACTCAAAAACTTTCAAGGAAACGAAAAACAACTGATAACACTGCAAGACAAGGACCTTGTCGGGATGAGCGACCCTCACCCGATCTGGCCCATCATCATTGTCAAAATCGTCCAGAAGATCATTCAGATCGACAGTCACGTACCTGGGGGCCTACCTCCTCAGCTTAAAGGTGAGAATGGCAAGAACTTCGAGTGCAACAAGGCCCGGACGCCGCTTTGCAAACTATCCGACTTGGTATCTCGAGTTATGGGTATACCTTTGCAAAGTACTCGGCGAATTATGGAGGACACCACGCAAGTCCCCCTGGATAAGATCTTTCAGAACGCCTCCCAACATGGCCCAGTGTTCATCTTTGAGCGAAACATGCCCTCGTACATCGTGGAGAACGTGACTGTCCCTGATACTTTCCAGGGGATCCGACTCAAGGTGTCGAAACCCGAGAATGTTGCTGTCTGGGACTTCCGCATGGAAGGTTGGGAAAACTTTGATCAGTTGGCGTTCTCCGAGATCAAAGGGGACCACAGAAAGGACACCGATCGAGATATTCACGTTGTACATCCCTTGTAAACGGTAGCATGACCAGGCTGTCTTTGTCATGAACACTAAGGAATCGTTGGTACTGGAAATCATATAGGCGGTGTACCTTTGTTTACAGAATCTACCATCTGCGTTGTATACATCGGTTTCTTCTACCTGTAAACTGTCAAGTGGCACGTCACCTTCTCTGAGCGCAACTCCACTCGATTGCAAGATCAGAGATTTCGTTAGACTCGCAAAGGCCCGTGATATTTGCTGCTTGACGTGCCGTTTGTCAAGAGTACGCGATGATAATGTAAAACTCACCTGTCTTAGCGACTCTGCCAGTTGCTTGATGACTGAAGCTCGAGGAGTCAACGATAGCTAGCTCTTGATCTGAGAGGCTGAAGGTATTGTCAATCAAATCTCGTACTAATTTGCGTGCTACAAAGTTATCATCCGATGGCAAGGAAAACATGCTCTTTTTATATATGTTTGGCTTATCAGGGAAACGCTACACTAGAAGGAGTAACTGTAGATGCCAGCATCAGTCAAACCTGCGTGCGGTTGTTCACCGCAGCAGGCGTTGTCATTCGCATAATCTGGTGTCCTTCACCTCAGCAGGGGTGTCGTTCACCGCACTGTCAGAGACGCAGCCGAAGGAAACGAGAAGCCGCCAGGAGTTGGTCAAGGTTCTGCTTATGTTACCATTTATGCAGAGCTTACCAGCCTCATCACATGGACTTTCGTTTCGTCAACAGCAAGCACGTCTCGGCCTCACCGTTCAAGGTGCATTAGCTCCTACGCATGTATGAATCCATGATTGTACGGTTCCACCGCACACATGCTCGACTATACGGATATACGGGCACGTATCACCCATACCCCGTTTCAGGTTAACCGACTTTGACTTTAATCTCTGTCGCTTTCCCGCTGATTCTCAGCAACCGGCTATCATGGGGGCTCCAGCGCGTCCTCCCATGATTTAGTTTATGGAATCAGGCGGCTGGTAGTCCGAGCATGGTTTGCCGAAGTACGGGATTTTTCTTTACAGTACCATAATCCCCAAAACACTATTCAAATCCACACTTCCCACGCGTGACTTTTTTGAGCAAGTGCTCATCTTCATGACTGACTCCCAGATTCGAAAGGATAAGTATCGTTGTACGGATGTTGTAACCAACCTCGGCGTACATGTCGATGATGATCAATGAAAAGGACCGTTCCTCGAGGGGTTCTTATGAGGAGCCCAGCATGTCTTAGATGTCTTGCGATCTTGATCATAGACTGATCTACCCACTAATAAAACTGAAAAGTCGCTGTAAACCACTTCGAGCTCACCATCGGATGACTTCCAACTGACGTAATCCCAGTCGATGAGATTGGTATCCGGGCCACGAGAAGTCCTGCGCAAGATCAGATCCGGTAGTCTTGATGATTAGGGTAAATCCAGATTCCTTTCGTGTGCACCAGTTCACTGTTGCACTCATGAGCACCAATGGATATTTGACTCCGAAGTCAGCTAGGGCCGAAATGATATGTTGACTGGGACCAGCGACTTGTCAAAGCGATGTCGGGCTTCTTCAAAGCAACTTCCATATGTTACCCTCCACGGTGCAATGGTCCTCAGTGTTACCATTGCTAATGTTCGTCATCTAAATAGCTTGTCCGCCATCTGCCACTTCGCGCTTCCTACTTGCCACTTTCTCCTCTCGTTGTTTTGTCGCCAATATACACAGACCAAAGATATGCGACTTCGTTCTCGTCTCTCGTCTCTATCCGCTTAATATGCCGTCACTGTGTGCGGGGACAGATTAGGACAGAAGGTACATGGAAGAACAAAACGGCGGTCGGATGCGCTTCTGTCACTTCGCAGTGAGTTATGCATCAAAGGACAGAAGTGACATAAACTGACAAAACCTAAATCCTTCGATTTGGTACGTTCAATAAGGCAGAAGGCGAATGCCCTCCACAAAACCGGCACTTGTACTTTCAAACATGCGGCAAGCAACGACTTGTTCCAGATATACTCAGTTGTCATGTAATACTCACCTGTCCTGTGCGACTATCAGTCGATACAGTCTGCCCAACTGGAACCGTAGCGAATTCTTGAACAGATGTGAAAGGATGAAGCAAAGAAACCAGATCTAAATTGTGTATTCTGTAGACTGAACAGCCAAAGGTCATATCAGTAAGGCTTGTTGATTTAGGTATTTTAGTTTGCCCTCCAAGACGGCAGGGAAATGAATTGTTGGCTCGTTGCAGAAATGCAATGTCAGAGTATGGATCAAGCGGCTGGAGCAATCTACTACAGAAGCGCAGCGTTCACGAGGGCCAGACGGGACTTGGGGCAGAAAATGCCAAACTCCGCGTATACAACACCAGGTCAACAGCCAGTCATACTTTCTCCAGCTCAGCCTCGAAGTCGCATCCTCCTCCGTGAGTCGCAACCCTTCCACCACAGCCTCCCCTGGTCGCATGGCCTACACGCAGTACACCTCTCAAATGTTCGCGAGCTAATCCGATACCAGGACCGCCCCGGTCTTGCTCCAGCCATTCTCGGCAACTATACAGGTCCTCAACCGCTTGGTTGAACACGTGTTGTATGCTCCGTTCCTAAAGCTCGATAATCGCTTCCAAGACATCAATCCAGATCCCAATCGCATCCCAGGTCGTAATTTTGTCCTCGGGCTTTCAAAGGTTTTGCAGGATCATCTTAGTTCTGCCAGGGAGGCGGGCCTGTGACATAATCTTGACATAGCCGGGCACGTATCCGCAGTCATCCGAGAGTTCTTCACATAAGCTGCGGATTGGGGTCCAATCCAAGTCTTCTCGAAAGAGCGCAACGGAGCACGCGCCGTACGATTCGGGAGGCGGGGGGGGGGGGGGGGGGGTTCACAGGGCTTCGATCGTTACCAGGATGCTTACGTCGGTCTCGACCAGCAACCTCAGCGCGAGGACATGCCTTTCCGCCATGGCGGACAAAGTGACCCCCGCTTCGTGCAGTTTGTGCACCCTTGACCTTGACCAAAGCGAACAGGAGAACTGCGGAGCAGGACGGTGCATGTCCGTCCCTGCTGTCTTCACTTCGGCACCTATAGCGTCGTGGTAAACTCTAGCTGTGGCATTCGACCCGCAACGATTTCGAGACCGGAGGAGAGCCGATCACGGGCATCAGTCGTCCATGGCATCTCTTGCGGCAGCCGTTGTGCATTCTGCGTGTGAAGGTCGCGTAACGCGTCGGCATTGGTCGACACAGCTCCGAAAGTTGTCCGAGAGACGTCTGCCGCTGTTGGATTCGCTGTGGGTGCGATTATCCGTGCTTCGGCGCCCGTGAGATCGACACGAAGCTGTCGGCGCTGGATAGTCAATTGTGGCAAAACTTCGGTCAAGACCTTGTTGCTTTTTTCAACTATCGTTTAACGTGCTACAGCCTTGCACAGCGTTGCCCTGAGAACCCTTTCAGATGCTTTCAAATTGACTCTTGCCTTGACCAAGCTTTCGCGCTCTAGTGGCAGCTGCCTTCGCCATGTCCAAAGTCGAGGCCGAGCTGTTTCAACATGTCCTGCGCCTCTGCCAAGTGAATTTCTATGTTTCGTTCGATCTCGCTTAAGGCGGAGTTGTTCTTCAAGTCGTCCGTTCGATCTAGTGGTCGCAACAAGGTAGGGGTATCAGGGTATACCTGGGTATTTGTACCTTTTGAGGGTAGGAGGTACGGGTATGAGTATTCAGCTTTCGGCAAACTCGGGGTATGGGTAGAATACCTCCAGACCTTGAGTATATACCTATCGATACCCGGCCACACCCCAAGTCAGAAGATAACCATAGATCCCGCATGGTTTCGTTCATTACTTTGCTGTAGACCGCTGGGATATCTGGCGCTGTTTCATATCAGGGTAGCCTCCTCCAGCATGCACCTTCAGCTCGCGTCAAAGGACCTCTCCAACCAATGCATCAAAGCTAATAACTGCTAAGACTACTCTGAGGCTGCGAGGCTTCCTTCGGGACGCGCTTGACGCTCAGTTAGCCAGTACGATGATTTACCTATTCAACGTCAGGTTTCTCACTGACAGTGGCTTCAGGTAGAATGAAGGTAGTATAGGTATATACCCTAAGGGTATGGGTATTGTACTCGGTACCTATGAAAGCTATTGGGTACGGGTATGGGTAATGATCCGTTTCAAGATTTTTGGCTCGGGGTGGAATACCTAAGGTATACCGTGCGACCACTAGTTCAATCTCGCGACGTTTTCAAATCTTTCCAAGCGGTCGTTAACTTCTGGTCATACGGGCCAGGAATGATCCAGAACTTAGAGGCTTATCGCCACCTCGCAAGGACAGAATACGATGTAGACGATATGGCTGCAGGAAAGGACTTAGACGATATGACTGTATTACAGGACCCTCCGCTCGAGAGTGCCGCGCCCGTGTTCGGTTGGCCTGATGTGCCGCCACCATTCCTGCTGTCCATGGAGCAGGACGGCCTCAACGCTTGAAACTGTCTCTTGAGTACCGGGAAGGCTTATCTTGCTATCTTCCGCTTCTTCTTTCGGCCATGGGGTTCAAGACAACGGGGTTGCACAAGACAACAGGGTCGAAGAGTAAGGGTTGTGGGACTGTACGATCCATCCGAAAGGGAAGACACAAACGGTAACCGACCATCGTCATGGCAGTACTCCTTGCCCGGGTATAACATGAGTAAAGGGAAATTCAACATTGCCCCGCACGAGACCCCGCTGCCAGTCCCGGGGATCCCTTTCTACTTGCCTCGTTTGTTTGGGCTAACGCAACGGCCAAGTCCAAAGGAAGCAAGTTCGAACGGGGTTATTCATCCCGCAGTTATCCCTTTATTGCCCAGAGCAATGTGTGGAAGGCTTGCTCCGTTCAAAGCTCATCTGTCAATTACTCAGGGTTTGAGCAGCTGAAATCGAACAAAGGCATTTGAGTATACCCCGTTGTCTCAGGACACAGGGAGGGCATGCCGTCCCGGAATCTCGATAACCCGTGTATAGAATGTGCCTGAAGCAAAGTCCCGCACGAACACAATGTATTCAAAGCACGGATGAGCACCAGGTTCACAAGGTCGACCATGACACAGCTGATTTATCTACTCTTCAACATGAGACAGTTTATCAGCGGCAACTTCTGCCTTCTACTCCTGGTCAGCGTTGCGCAGGCAAAAGATGCTTTCGAGACGCATTATGACGTAACACCTTTCGTGGCGGCGCCGCCTCAAGTCACAGGCCAGCCACCCTGTGTAAGGGGACCAGGACTCTGGAATTGGAGACCATCCATCGATCCGAACGAGGATTCACGGGTTGCACGGAGTCTGGCAAAGATAGATGACGAGCAGGACCTAGGATCCATTGTGGGCCTCATGTGAGCCTCCGAACTTGAGGTATCTTCAGCGGCATTACTTACTCCTATCACTCAGAGCCGGCGCCAATCGAGACCTTTTAGAGGCTCGGATCGAAAGCCTCCTTGGAAAGGACTTCAACCTGTCACACTGCGCGACAAATGCAACCGAAGGAGCCCAGTTGACCATCCAATGGGTGGATTTCAGAGGAGACACACTCAACCCCAACCCATCCATATCAATAATTTTACAAGACTCTGACCTTGTCGGGACGAATGAAACGTCGCCGATTTGGCCAATCATCGTAAACAAGATCGTCAGAGATATCATTGGGATTGACAAGGCGTTAGATAAAGGACTACCACGTCTACTAAAAGGGGAGAATGACAATTTATTCGATTGCAATGAATCCCGCGCGCCGCTCTGCAAAGTGTCGGATCTGGTCGCTCGTTTCATGGGTATTTCTCTGAAGAGTACTCGACGCATCATGGACGACACTCACCCAGAACAGGTGAATATAACCCAGATCTTTGAGAACGCATCTGAGCGAGGCTCAACGTTCATCTTCGAGCGCAATATACCCGCCTACGTCGTCGCAGGCTTGGAGGGGGTTCACAAAAACTTGGAGAGAATCGAAAGCTTCAAGGGCACTACTCTCAATGTATCTCGCCCTGACGCATCGCAAGTCGATACATCGAAACCTGCCGTGAAGAAAGGCCTGGTGTGGAAAGTCATACTGAATAACTGGCAAGGGTTTGAAAAGGTCAACTTTTTTCCGCTCAGAATGAAGCACAAAAAGGATGATGAAGCTCGAGATATTCACATTGTATACCCCTCGTGACATGAGGTCCAAGCAGTTGTAACGACTGTAGGGATGGTCCGTACAGTAGCAAGCAATGTGAACGCTTGCAGTAACCTCATACATCAGACTGTTTTCAGGTGCGCCCGAGTTCGGAGTTAACCAAGCTTACTCGAAGCGAGCGCAGCGAGCAGTGGGATTTCTAAAATCGATATTCTCGGAGAACGATCCATCCGCGTTCTGTGGCCAGAGTTGGGCTGTATTACTTCGGCTGAATGAGCGCGTCTCCGCTGAGATATGGCCTTCTTTGATTTGTCATGTTCTTTCCCCTGGAAACATGCGGTTATCGGTGTCATTCACGTCCAGGGCGACTCGTCGTGCTACCCCTTCACCAGTCAGTCAAGACACTATCCCGCGCTCACCCAATAGCTTTGCAACTCTCATACTTGGCTTGGACCCCGTCTGCGCCGCGGATATCTGGATTCCCGTCAGTCTACCTTACACTCTCCGGCCTTTCCTTATTCAAACGGCAAATCCTCGACGGGCAAAATGCCATCTTGTCAGCTCCGAATGGAACGGGAAAGACCATAATGCTGGACATGCTTTGCAGGTGGTATGCGGACGGAACGTGGGTAGTTATCGTGCCGCTGAAGGCTTTGAAGGTTGGATTGACGGATCCGTATATTTTATGACCGGTCTGCGCATCCCCTCATTCCAATTTTCATCGTAGGATCGGGGCCAGGACGACGTATATGAATAGCGAGCGACATGACAAGCCTCTGCTCGATGATATCGAAGACGGCGAGTATGGCATGGTTAACCTTTCCATTGAAATGGCATACTCAAACAGAATGAAGGACGTCTGGTTCGACCGAGGAGTCCGCTCAAGACTAGCCGGACTGGTGATCGATGAGGCATACACCAATAAAGATTGGGGAGGGAAGGATTTCTTGAAGGAGTACAAAAAGCTGGGGATGCTCAAGCGGCTGGCAAGTCAAAGGATCCCGATATGTCTGGAAGTTGTTATCGAACCTTGCTACACCTGCATACCCACGTTCTAGCAATGTGATCAACATTAATAAGAGAACACATTCAAGACGTCAAAAGCGTACTCGAGATGCAGGATTCCGCCGAGCATATCAACATGGGGACATATCGGCCCAACCTCGACCTTTGCATCTTGCCGATGCGACATTCTGCGGCTAATCTTACCGACCTCTTGTACACTATGCCAGATCCAGGGGCCGTCGGTGAGTGGAGTGAGGCGGGTTTTCCGGGGCAAAGCTGGAGGCACCGGAGGTAGCAGAAGGCCGTGATGTTGGCCAAGACGGCTAAGAAGGAAAGTGAGAAATACGGTCGGGAGAAGAGGAAGAAGAAGATGCAAGCGGAGGCGACAGGGAAAGGAGAAAGCGAAGAAGCTAAGTACGAACCAATGAATAAAGATGGAGGTGCACGTTTCCAAGTAATGAAGATAGAGCTGATACATACGGTCACCCGTGAGTACAAGAGGAAGAAACCGTTGAGTCGCAAAGGACACCGGACACTATACTTGTGCGATCATGCCGGAAAGCCAATGTTCAAGAAAAGGAACGGCAGAAAGCTTGTCACGAAGCCAAGTGTCAAGCTCGAACAAGCCTAGGCTGGTGGTATAAAATCTAGACCACAAATCCTTGAGGCTAGTAGTTGAAGGCAAGCATACGGAGCACCGCAGCTTCTATTCACAAAGTCCACGTCTTGCTTTACCGATAATACATTTCAGATCCTCGCCTGGAGGATAGTATGACATCCTACCATATGCCGCTGGGTTTTCGAGAATGGATACACGAAAGGGTGGAGACAGTCTTGACCGGCGCAGACGATATATAACCATATCGCCTTTGGTGAAGCTAGCTGTGAAGCCGCAATGAGAGAGGTCAGTAAGAAAGATGTCCAGGACCCCTGGGCTGGCCCACACATCCTTTCTGTACAGGTCCTCCGACTCGCACGCAAGCAGCGTCGGCGAAAAGTTGAAGGTTGCCACGAGATCTCAGGGCGTGAGGAGCTCAAGCGGTGCCGCGGCCAATGCTCTATAACTTCAAAGGAAATACCGATTACATTCGCGCTCAGACACGGCTACACAATGCCACAAAGTTTCGACCTACTAACCTCAACGGTGAAAGGCCTGCGGGTGTTTAGATGTGCGGCGCACTTCTGTCGCAAATCGTCCCATTCGACCAATCATCGGGTGAAAGGCTAATATCGAATCGTATTGTGGAAGAGGATGTAGTGGTTCCTGCCTCGGCGAAAGTCCACACGACCTGGTAGATGTCATAGCATTCGCAACTAAATAGCAGATCAAGGTTAGTGTGCAAGACGTAGTCTGGAAACGAGCCCGAAAAAGATTATGGATAGATCTTGAAGAAGTACGGAGGAACCGTCATGATGGGCGCGACATACAAAGTAACGAAAGGTCTGAACAGAAACCAAGCGTACTTGTATATCTTGATCGTCGAGTGAAAGAATGTTAAAACGATGCACACCATTTCTTCATGACGGAGTCTGAATCCCAGCGAGTACACTGGACGGCGGAGTCGATCGATCACATGCATCTGTGGTCTCCTATCCGATTTACAGATATTCTGTAGAGTTGTTTCTACGGAAACGCTTTATCCCCGGAGGAGCATGTAACCGCTTACGTGGAGGTGTTTCCAGGTCGCCAGCAACATACCCCCATTTTCAGCCTACGAGGGGCCTGACCGGCCATTCTGCAATCCCCCAGATACGAGTAAGATCTATGCAAGATCATCGTGCATTTTGTACCATCTACTTCGAGGTTCAAAAAGGTAGCCTTCGGCCGCTCGCATGCATCTGTCCTTCATTTCAACGAATGTACGACAAGTGTAAGCGTATGTTCTTCGTCTTGTCGTGCACTATGGTGTTTCCACCAGATCCTGCCCACGTTGCTGTCGACGCCGCACGAGTCGTTCGACGATGACGTTGCACCATTAACATGTAGCAGCGTGCACCCGATGGTCGTGGCCCTCCCGCGTGTACGCAATGCTTCCGTCGCGATACCTCACCCCAACAACGATGCCCTAGAGCAGGATTGAAACTCGCCAGACGTCGACGACGATAGCGACGGCGATAACATCGACGAAATTCCAAATCTTGCCTTCAATCCTCCTCACCTGCTCGCTTCTTTCAGTACACGTCACTCAGCGTCCATTAGGATTGACGGAATCCAGAGGGATGCGCATTGCATGCCCACAGAAAGAGCTGGCGGTGACTTAACAGAAACTCGTTGAGCGAGCTGGCCTCTATTGCGTAACACGGTAGCACAGCTGCAGGCGATGCTGTCGGCGTGGATGGAAGCGATCGGTCCAAGAGAGCCGAGTGATGCGCGGAACCGATGACACTTGTAAGCGATAACGATTCTGGTGACGAGGGTGATCGACGTGGTCGTACTCGACTGTATAGCTCGAGCGGTTTTCTTATTTTCTGGTGACGGTCAAGAGAATGAGAGGCCGAAAGTACAGGCATTTTCTTTGAATGGTCAGTTGCGATATGCGTGGAACACGTATACTGCAATATGCAACATGCAAGAGCGAATGCGTGGTCAGCAATGGGCTTCCGCATCAGTTAGTGATGATACAACGGAGGGCAATTCTTTTGACATCATCTCCCCTAGGGGGATGCACATAGGAGCACGACGCACGACCGAACACACGCGACCAGTAGAAAACTAAGGAGGAATCTTACTCAGAAAAGGCTTCTCACTAAATAAACCCGTGATACCCGAATCACTTTCTGTTATACTGGCTCTACCACCCATGTTCACTTCCCAAATAGTATCCGCTCACTCCCGTGATTGCAGCAGCCTGGAAAGGAAAACAAATGCGATGGAGGTTGCGGCGAGAGAGAGAGCTTAATGGAGAGATTGGCCTTGATTCGTTGATCCGAAACGTATAGAACACCTGGGCATTGTAGTCGTTTACACGAGTGTACAAGGGAAATGGCTTACGGACGCTCGACAGACTGAGCAGGTTATACGTGACAAGTTTTCTTTGCTTTCATCCAGGATACGCCCAATACCGATGGCGAAGAACAAAGGTTCAAGCGAATTTCTATTTCTCGTGGCATCGTGTGCGGCACCGGCCTCACGAAACTCCTTTATACGATAGCATCCTTCCCTTCTGTATAAGCCCTTGCGCATCTGGCACCTTAATTACACGTAATCTGTATATAACAGGCGAGGGGCGGGATGCCCCTTTGTGGCGTTAGACTCAATAATAACCAACGCTACGTGCCGACCATGCCACATCCATCTTACTCGTCCCCGCTTGTTCCGGACATCGCTACAGTGGTTACTGGGGACAGAGTCCCGCAACTCCGAAAGGGTTTGGTGGTGTTCTATCAAAGCCTATGCTCTTACTTCAACGCCATCGAAGCCATGCAACCTAAAGACACCCGTGGTCTTGCCACACGTGATACTCTTAACAGAGTATTGGTAAGTGTAGGATATGCTTGGGAGTCCGTCAAGGAGGTAGAAACACAGGAGGTAGAAACACTGCATAGGTCCAAAAACCTTCAGGCGTGCGTGAAACAGTGAGAGGAAGTGTACAATGCGCTGGGCTGTATGGATACGATCGTCAGGGATCTGGATTGGGGTTTCTTGGAAGCTACTCGTCGCTGGCTGAGCAAACAAAAAAGACTCGGTCAATTCGATCATCTATCCGCAGTGGAGACAAGCGGGCAGACACACAAGTTACTTGCGGAATGTCTGTCGCTCGCGATCGAAGTGGGTCTCAGAAGATCGCCAGCAGCCGTGGAAATCGACCCGTCCGATTTAGGCGACTCCGAAGTAGGCATGGGTACTTCAATGCGTATCTCGTATGACAAGCAGTATTCCTTCGATCACACTAGCGGTTCATTCTGGGCAAGGACAATTCGCCATGTGCCACCTGAGGATCTCGCCGAATTCGTGCGCAACAATCCTGAGAGCTTTGACGCGGTCATGAGCCCTCTCCAATATGGGACCAGTGCCGATCAATCCCATGCCGTATTGGTACGGATCGAAAATACCGTGTTCGAATGAAGCTTACCGGCATTCTTTCACTTAGCGGAGGAGCGAATTCCTAAATGAAATTCCCACTACGAAGTCGTTCTGTACGGCTCCTAATACCTCTGTACCCACCATATCTGTGACCCCACCCGAAGAGGCGCGAATGCAGTAGGTTATGGGTTGGTGGAGCTGTTTACTTCTGTTCAACCGGTCATTCCATATATCCTTCTTCTTACTGAAGCGAGCACCGTAGGGAATTTCGTTGTGATTTCACGCTGTCGATAGTCAGATGCATGCGCTCTTCACCTTACTCACGCCGATGAGTGACGGCTGAAACTGATAAGCATATCAGCCGTAATTGGACGGTGGAAATAGATCGGCCCCAGATCAGAGCTCAAGCTCTCTGCTGCGATATCGACCATGCGTGGTGTTCGGCAAGTAAAATTCCCGCAAGCGAGTTAACGATGAAAGTGCATGGCTCCTCAACACTATTCTCAAGGGGCCAGCGCGTGCTGGCTCGTTTCGGGGGCACCCAGCGAGAACTGACTTTCAAGTCAATTCTCCCCGCAAGGCAGGGCCACGACTGCTGGCCTCTTTAGGCGCACCTGCCAGAGAACTGACTTTCCAAACAATCCCCTCCGCTTTGCAGGCACGATGACCGGCCTTTCTGGGCGCATCTAACAGAGAGCCGTCTGCAGAATCGATTATGTACGTACCTCGCTCTATTTGCCTTGCGTCCCAGATCTCGCACAGAGGTCGGTTCTTTTCCATCGCCGAATATACGGCGATGAGATGTGCCACTCTTCCCCATGTCTTAGGCTCTGTGACATAACATGTTTGCAAGGTCAATGAGGAACATACATTCTGTGTTACCTCTAGACTGATGTATTGTAAATATCGAGTCTCGATCTGATACAAGTCCCCTTCCCTAGCTCCCTTCCCTTCCAGCACGAGCACACTTACCCTTCCCCATTCTCCCGTCCATCCGTCCATCGCCTGTTTCAACATATTGCAGAACATTCCCAGCAGCCATAACTCCCCCGTATCCGCTGAGGAAAGTAGGACCCGCGCGAATTTTTCTTTCGATGGCTCTGGCATCAACTTGCAATACGCCATTGCATCCTGTAGCCACGGAGCATCATCTTTGTCATGTGTCCTCCGCCCTACTCGGCAACTGCTTTCCCATAGATAACTCGCAAAGACCAGAGCCTCGGGCGCTGCCCAAGCGAAAACGAGACATTTTTGGCTCTTGCCATTCGGGTGGAAACCGTTGCCAAGATCACCTTCCGGTGACGGAAGGTAACAATACTGACAATAGTTGCTCGCCGACAGTTTGATCTTCACCAAGTTACCGAGCCCGTTGATGACCTCGAAGACCGACTTCTTGCCGTCCGCGGTCACCAGAATTTCGCTTCGACACCTCCCACCATGTGTGTGTAACTCTCCTCTTCCCAGACGTATGAAGGAGAATCCTCTCATGCCGACTAATCTCGAAAGTAGAGGGAGCAGCTTCGCTGAATAGGCTTGAGGCCGCATGGACCCTTCCGAGGTGACTGATGATAGCGGCGATGTCAATTCGGACTTAAGGCTGCTTCTTCGGAATCCAGCGTCGTATTTGTTGTCCTTCTTTTGGAAGTGGAGGAATACGCAGGCGTTTTTGGAACACGGATGGCAGATTCGGTCGCCACCTCCTCCTCTCGGGCGCGTTTGCGGGACTGCAACAGGCTTGTATCGGTGCTGAGGAAGACGTGATTATCGCAATCATCGTAAACCATTTCTGGCTGTATCGACGGGTGTGCTGGGAAGTTCAGGGTTTGACTTGTTCATCCAGGTAATCCGCCAGTCTCAGCCGTCGACATTCGACGGTGCTCTCTAGTCAAGACTCCATCTCCTTGGCTCCTTCGGTTACGCGCGGCTCTCCGAAATCGGTCATCACCGTTCGAAAAACCATACTGAGAGAAGGCTGGCCGACTCTACCGGCCCTGTCAGACTCCGGGGTGAAGCCTATCATGGAACGAGGGCTGCCAGCGTATACAACAATGTCGACGGTATCGATGTCGATTCCGGCCGCGAACGCCTTAGTAGCCACTAGTAATCGCAACGCTGCAGATCGAAATGCTTCATATATGCGAAGCTTTACACTCTGATCCGTTTGGCTTTCGAAGAACGGCACATCTAGTTTCTTCGCCAAATCCAGGCCTATTGTCTTCTTCGGGACGTAAAACAGTATTTGAGATCTTGATAGCGGCATATTTTCCGCCAGATTGGCGGAATACCAGTCTAGGACTGCGGTAGATATCAGTGTCTCTGACATCGGTGTGGCTGGCAATACGGCATAGATGATCTCCGGCCTGGCGGTCTTTGCCCCGATGGTCGCGACGTTGAAGAGGTCCAAGCTCTTGAGCAATTGGCCTTCCATGCTAGGGCTACACGTCCCGGTGAGCAGCACGACTGGCGGTCTTGATCGCGTCAGGTGGCGGAGCTTGGTCCTTGCATTGCGATAGTCCCGTGCTGTATATGCCAAGAGCGCTTCGTCGATGATTATACGAGCCGTTCAAGGCACTAATCAGTAACGACCTCGCACTTACTTCGCTTGTAGGGACACTCACGATTCGATGCTCTTGCGCATGTATCTGTTTGATTGCTTCGTCTTGTACAATTCGATACACCGATATGAGCAGGGATCCTCGAAGCCCTTTCGGAAGAACGCTGGCTCGCGGTTCTTGGCGATGTACCGTGTGCCCGTAGGCCGATATGCGGGATTCGAGATTCAGCCAGAGGGCGTTCACAGGCACGACTACGATGGTAAGCATGTTGTGATCTCCTAGCTCTGCAGCAACGAGCCACGTTAAAGTCTTTCCCATGCCGGTAGGCAGGATTAACAAAACATTCCGTCCGTAATAAGGTATGCTGAGGTCCCTTTGCAACGTCATCAGCGTCGTGGCCCGAGCTTGCTCCTCGGATCGGTATGTGCCAGAGTTGTTCTTCAGGGTCTTGCGCAACCCTCGCGAAACCGACAGTGGGGCCGAAATTGCGTTCACGGGAGCACCATCCCTGTCGCCCCCTAAGTTTGATCCGTTCGTGTCCCCCTCGAGGTCGATGGGTTCTGGAAAGATGGTATCCAGTTTGCCTCCCGGGTTTCCACAGTCGGTCATCTACCGGATTGTGGAAAGATCAACGTCTGCCATTGAATTGAGGCCAATTCAAAGCGTTGTTGGCTAGGCTGGGTGACGCCGCGCGATTGTTTGATGACGCGATCGTATTCTCCGTCGTGCGTGGCGGTCGTATGGCCTTGCTGTTCGAACACTCCTTCGTTCGTATCGAGAAACGACTCGGTCCACTTGGGAAGATGGTATCCGCTGAGTGCTGCCTGAATCTGGCGATACTTCCGGATTCCGATATCTTCGTTCATGTTCTGGATGAAGGCTTGTTCGAGGGAGAGACCGTTAGGCTCAGCGGTCCACCGCACACCTTCCGATGCGGACAAGGTCGTCATCATTGTCGTCTGCTCTGCCTCTGTTGCCTCGGTGATGGCGCATATCAAGGCCTCTAGCGGTCGTACCAGTGCCTGGCAAGCGAGAACCACCGTGGAGGTCCGCCGTGGTAAAAGTCGAGCAATAGCCTAGATGGCAGTTTCACCTATATCAGCCCTATATCGATTGATTGAAGGCCGGATCTACTTACGGTTTGGGGTTTCGACTTGTTATACTCCAGGGCCCAGGCAAGCTTCCCCCTTATCCAAAACAGATTACGTTTCCCTTCCTTGCCATCCAGGATCATTGTATGAATGGCATCCTCCCCTCGTAGAGCACCGCCGCTGGTGAGATGCATCATCGCTGCAATGAGGTCGAGCATGGCGCGACATTTGGCGAGGTAATCAGAGATACCTTTGGATGGGATCCTCCAGTCCACTATGCCAGCGCTGAAGCGAGGTAGGGCCTGTCGGGCAAAGGCGGAGTTCAAGTAGCCCAACTTCTTTCGAGGATCAATGAGAAAGAAGTATAGATCTCCCACCGCCGATTCTTTGTCGTTGAGACTTCCGGCGGCTTCAGCCATTCTTCTAGCGTTTCCCCCAGGAGGAGATCTTGCAGCATTTCCTCGGCCTCCAACACCGTTGCTTTGTTCACGGATCTGAAGTCGTCCAGAACGAATTGTTTTCCCTCGCAGTAAAGGCGTGTGTACGTCAAGTCGTCCCATCTGGCGAAAAGAGCCCAGGGATGACGCCGAGCATGCCATCGGAGGACACCTTCCATGCTGTGAATGGTGCCCATCTGAGTTGACTGCCCGATGTGAAGACAGGCGAGCGCTGTCCGCAGAACTTCCGTTTCGCTTCGGTGCTCCCCCTTGGCGGCCGGCGTGTTGCGTATCTTCATGAACATGATCAATCGAAATCCCCATTGAAGGTGAGCCAAGGCCTGTGTGACCTCGATCGACGAAGGGAAGCCGCCGTCGCTCCGTAAATGGCGCACAGCAAGGAAATGGAAGACAACGTAATGCTCTTGAAGCGAGTTGGATAGCGAGCCTCGTTACTCGATGATGGTCACCAATAGCGTTGATAGCGCATCCATAGAATCCGCGCTCGTAGGGTTTATATAGTATTTAGGGGGGTAGGGTAAGTACAAGTGACAATTGGGGTGAATGGGTACTTAGGGTCTGGGGTAGAGCAGTGGGATTTCGCAGATAGTGCACCAAGGAAAGGCGGAATGCTCGTTAAAAACTTTCACAGACGCCCGTGGTGGTCGAGTTCCGCGGCGGAACAACCGGTTTTCGAATTTAGCAGTCGAAAGTCAGGGTCAACCAACCCTGGACCTGTGTAGGCTACGTTCCGCGGCGGAACATCTGCTTTTTGGGTGTAGCGGTGTTGAACCAGAGTTGCACAACTTTGCCCTGTGCAGGCTATGTTCCGCGCCGGAACATGGGCTGTTCCAGGATAAGGTCGGATACAAATGTTAGGCCAGAGTTGAACAACTTTGCCCTGTGCAGGCTATGTTCCGCGCCGGAACATGGGCTGTTCCAGGATAAGGTCGGATACAAATGTTAG
>JAKLLX010000104.1:0-15317 GCA_022813745.1 Naganishia kalamii | reverse complement strand
GCCACGTGGTTCTTGCGTTTGCCGGATGCAAAACCGACCAGAGTTGGGGGATGGGAACACCCGCAACCGCCACGTGGTTGTTGCGTTTGCCGGATGCAAAACCGACCAGAGTTGGGGGATAGGAACACCCGCAACCGCCACGTGGCCGTTGCGTTCACTGCCCACCTGGTTTTCGGGGCGCGAATCGACCTTGTACGAAGGCTTGGATGGTTGCCCGTCGATAACAGTATCATGGTTGGACGTAGCTATGGACTAGGGGTGGCTGCCGACGGTGTAGAAACCATTCCGCTTCTACTGAATCCTTCGTGGATTTACAGATAGCAGGATTCAACAATGAAAGCATGGGCCGTTGGCTATACCCTCTTCTAGCGGCAGAACCATTTTTGCTTTACCAGGCTCGGGTAGTTCGCAAGCATGAATCATCTCGTCCACTTACGTACGGTCAGGGTCGGCGCCTCTCCTTACAGAGCATAGCTGCTCTCTGGCCCGCTGACTAACCTAGCGTGCACGTCCTCGACTCATAGCCATGTGCCTATCCCTTGCAGGCTCTGAGAGAGTGAGACACCACCAGGTCAGCGAGTGAAGTATCTATAACAAGTATCCTGGTGAATATTGGTGTCAAAAAGTACGAGTACGGTGAGCAGGTACTCATATACGTACTCGTAATCATGTGCGAGTAGGAGTTGAAGTAGCCCGCTTTTCCCGTCTTTCATCCCCCGAGGATGTACTCGTACGCTACTCGAATGTATACTCGTATACTCGCCTCGAATAGTCACGCACCAAAGTCTGCAGACAGCTTCAGACAATCCGTATTGCTGACTATTAGCCCGAGGATTGCGCCTAGGCGCGCTTGTGGGTGTGCTGGTTTCGCCCAAAACTCGAGGATTTCACTGCAACTCGGATGTCTTCCGACTCTTGTCGTAGACGAAACCCGCGATCTAACTTTGCGAATTCAGCGAAAACATGTGGCATGTTGCAAACTCCTTATGAGAGTATCCCCTCCTGTAATTCTGCTGCTCCTTGCTATGGTCGTACGAGATGTGCTTGCTGTTCCCTCCTCATCAGCGGCCGCATCCAGAGCTAGCTGGGAGTCAGATTCCGGTCTCTGTAGTCAGTACTGTCCGGCACTTCTGCTCTGGCTGTGACCTAAATCTGGCATTTTGGCTGACCTTTGACTGGCCGAGTATGTCAGACGCGATGAGAATCACAATAAGTCCCCTAGCTGTTGTCACTACAACTCACCTGTCAGACGGGATGAGAATCACAATAAGTCCCAGTCTGAAGGGCCAATGTCTACGAAAGAGACGTGACAAACTAGCTATCGACCCCTCTCTCATCTGATGCGCTTAAGTGACGCGCTTGTTCTATTCACCATCTCTACAGAGTATACTCATTACTGACTTACGAGTACCAAGTACCGTACTCGTACTCACTCCAAGTACGAGTACGAGTACGAGTACGAGTACCCGACTTTGGGAAAATAGCGAGTACGATACGTGTACTCATATACTTATTTGACACCACTACTGGTGAATCAGCCCAAGCCGATCACCAGCCCTAGCGTAGCCTGATCCCGATATGTGCCCCACCATTGGGGAGGACCTGTAACAGTCCATCATTTTACGTCGCATGCACCAAGGCAGTAATTTTTCGCTAATTCGCAACAGGCACTATATCTCACATTGGGCAGGACTCCTGAAGCCCGGCATCGCTCACCTTTCCGAAGTGTGAATGATGCGGATCCTTAAAGCCCTCTTTCATAATCATCTCCGGTTATGTTCCCAAAGGGGCAGCGAAATTACCCCTGAACGTAGTATGCTTCGCTCTAGTTGCCAAATTGCTAAGTACATCGACGTGGGGAGCTATGTTGCACCAATTGCCCCATGAATAACGTCCCTGATTCCACACACAGGGCGTTCCAATTCGCATGACACAGCAGCTGACAAGCTTCACATACACAGCAGATGCACCCCGTGAACGCGGCACATCAACGTTGGCCTGTTGACATGACTGATGAATAGCACGTCATGACGGTCAGCCCTTCCTGAGGGGATATCCCAGCGTTATCAATGGTGTACCGGTCGCTTTAGGAAACCAACCTGCGTTCTACTCCTGCAGCTGGCCTTGTCAGTTGCCGGGCTTGATCGCGCGTACTCCAAATGTAATAAACTTGACATTGGCGACATGCGACTGAGACCGCATTGTCTCGCCTGCACAAGGGCGTACTTCCAGACAGACTTATCAGGACGCTCAGCTGTCGCCTTTGGCATTCGGTACAGATTCCGCGAGGAAGTGATCATATTGCCCTACAATCGTGACGGTAAATGGGTGCCAAATGATATTATGGCGTATGAGTGATGTAGATGGGTCGTACGATAGGGCAGATGTCAGCATCACCGGTCCATTCGGTAAAATTTCGGCACAAGGGAGGATGGTCGATGAACGCTCGCCTGGAGGAGAGGGCCATCAAGGCGGAAAATTTCATCCTTTCTACCTGTGGATAACACGCCACGGTCTTATCGTGTTCGCACCCGCTCGGTGGAGTGTATGGCAATTCGCCGCCTTTAGCTTCTGCATATCAAGTGGTATCGTCGGCGTCTCGAGAATCCCATTGAGAATTTGGTGTACGGACCTGTCGGTAGGACGAAGCGCTTCTTCTCACGCTGACCTTTCTGTTCTCGTGTGCGTAGTGTACAGCTGATTCGCCTACTGTCCTGTCCTTTCGGCGAATATAGACAGTATCAGTTGCGACTTGGACAGTTCACCACGCGAACGACCGCGTCGGTGCCTGACACGACCGTATCTTTGGGCATTGGACTCTTCAGGTGACGTACCCATAAGTTGGATCGGCGGAGATCATATGTACAAGCACACCTGGCTGCTCTCTGTTCTATGTCAACCCGGGCGCTATGCTGTGCGGGATGAGGCAGCAGGACGGTCGTGGAGCAAAAAAGATCCCCAGACATGCTCCAGACATGCTCGTGCGCAGATCCGCGTCCGTGCTTTGCTGTCGTAGTCATGCGCACCTCATAGTCATGCGCACTTCGTGTGAAATCCCTGTTCGATATTACCTTGGGCGGTCCAACGGATGTAGAACATCAGCGCTCGTGGCGCCTGAAAGGTGGCCAAGAAGGCATGACTAAACGATAGAAGGCACTGTAATGAGTTGGATATAAAAGCCTGACCCGGTATCGGTCTCCCAAATCCTGAGTGTAATGCAAGCACGATACGTTCAGCTCGGGGGTGGGTTTGGCCAAATCGTCCATATCCGTGCCCCAATTCTCTTGAAAGGTCAGTTTTCTTGGACGGATAGAGTCTCACACTTTGTACATTGCTCGGCGGATGAACATATATCCGCTGCTGGAAGGATGGCTAAAGCCGAGATCCCAAGAGATGGGCGAATTCATTGATTGCCTACTATTTAACGATGTTGAAGTGATCGGTATACATTAAAGGGTATGCGATAAAGGAAGGAGCCAGCGCCGAAAGCGAGTCGCAACTTGAGTCCCAGTCCAGAGGAATATCACCTTGGGGACCAAAGCGCTCGCGTTTCGACTGGTAGGTCAAGTCCTGCAATGAACCAATCAGTGTTCAGACCTTCCGGATGACTCTGTGCTAGTCTCATAAATCCAGACGGATACACTGTCTTGCCAGGAAGTGCGAATCGCCACTTCTATGAACCCCGACCAACTACTGTCTGCCAGGTCATGTGTGCAGTAGGACGGTCGCAGCACAGGCAGGAACAGGTGTCACTGCAATTGCAGGCATTGACTTTTGTCGGGAAAGAACGTATGAGCCTTCATTCTCATCCTGTTACAACGGGTAGCTCCCATTACGACTTCCGCAGACAGCCTCTACACAAAGTAAGCCCCTACTTCACAGGCATACTTGATTGCCACCTGTAGTGTTGACTGCGTCGCTAGAATTCCGCATGCAGCGGTGAGCTCTTACCACGAGATCCGCTCGGCAAGAGAGTTAAGAGGTGTAAAGGAGGCAGATAAAGCTCACGTCGCATGGATTCCTTAATAGAAAGCGGATGGGATGGCTCCAATGCATACATCACTGTCTGTCCTCCAACGGCTGAGAGGGACGCCAAGTCTGGTCGCTTACTAAGACTGCTCCTTTGCTGACGAAGCACAAACCTCGGCTTTACGTATGTCAGTCGTCTTTGGAATCTATGAAGGAAGCTGTGTGCGAAGCCCTGCGGTATGGCCTGGAAGCTGTGTCCCAAGCCTTTCCATCGAGTCCAACATGGACGATCCCATCGTCACTTTCTAAAGTGAACACCAGCGAAAGTCTTTCTCAAGGGCGCTATGCGACTCTTGCGTGTGATGCGTTTCGTCTGAGGATTCGTTATAGAGAAATGAACTGGACCATCGCTACTGAATACAGTGCGAGCTATGTATGCATTTGGATACCTGAATGATCATCGCAATCAAAAGGTTACCCTGCCGAAGGCAAGCGAATGTTTTGACCGCTGCCTTTTCCATCAGCACGATCACTTCAACCGGAAGCTGCGAGTGGGCGACCACAAGTCCATCTAGACTTTCGAGGGGGACGGAACGGATCATGCGATCGCTTTCTTCACCTGGAATTCAAATGTTGGAAAGCCGAGCGCACTTGGTCTGAGACCTCCGATTGAATGTCATTGAATTGAGTTGACCAAGCTCGGCAGCACGTGGGACAACCAGCGATGTCCTAGTCTTTCAATACGTTCCACTCCTCTCTGCTAAGCTTCAGTTCCATAACCACAAGCGTCGCATTCCAACAGGATCGAGGACTTGCATCCTGTCTTGGGCGGGAAGATTTTGTGAGACCGGATTTCATTCTAGGTAAAAGAACACCGTTCAATCAATATGGGATCGACCCAATGTTCGGGCTCCACCACCACCTTTTCCAGGTTGAGCGCTCCGCCATTCCAAAGCTTGTTGACGATCCAAGGGCAGCAAGCTTGCTCCAGTTCAGTCGGAATACAGGGCATTTTGCAAGGTAATTCATTACAGGTGGATTGGAGGTCAGAGAATGAACTCTGAGATGAACCCGCCGTCGTTTCCATTGAGGTTCGTCAATCGTTTCTGCTACCATTCGTCTAGATCGTTTCATTCAAGGCGACCAAAGAGAGTGTTGTATTATGACTTGCGAACCGCAAGGGGCTCTACAAAGCATCCCAACTCCTTGTTATTTGTCTCCTTGTTATTTGTTATTGAATAATCGAAAGCTCCATCATGCCTCTTGCAGTCTATGGTCCGATATCTATCGCCTGCTGAAATCTTCTTTGACTTTTCGTTTGGCGCATTGCGAGAGGTTCCAAAGGGTCACTATCATAGTTCATCATCATCCGCCGGTTCCTGTGTTTTCTAGTTGCATCGATGGCGAGAAAGGTTCAGGCGTCTCGACTCGACACAGAACCTTGTATGCCCTCCGAGTTGTCCGAATCGCCAATAAATCTGGGGTATAATGATACTGCTAGCCGTTATATCGGGGGTAGTGTTCGGGTTCCAGACCAAGCTGTGTGTATGCGCTCATCCCGATGTTGCAGAGGATCCCCCTTCCTGAAACAGAATGGGGTCTTGGGCGTGCAAGGCTGGGGTTACATCGCAGGACGGAAAGACTAACGAATAAACTTTCTCAGGGTCAGCCGCCTCTCCCAGAAGTGAGCAGTCCCTTACTTTCCGGGTCAGACGCTTCTTCCAGAAGTGCACATTCCCTTGCTTTCAGCAGTCCGAAGAAGGATCTTTCGATGCATAAAATGTGCGACTAACCGGATCTGTGGAGATAAAGCGAAGGGGAAGCGTGAAACCATATAGCAAGCGCTCGACACCAGAATCAAATGGAAAAGTAAAGCCATGTAATACAACTTCTCTTTCAGTCCTGTGATGAAGAGTGGATCCACCTGGCTTGCCTCGCCTTCTCACTCTGAGCCAGAAACGATGGCGTTCCACCAAACTTCTTTGTGCTTGCGGACGGTGCGACTTTCAATGGTCAGGGTTGAGTCGCAATCGCTGGTTGTCTCGGTTTCCTCCGAGGGACACCCCTGCCTGAAGTAGCTGGAGAGGAGTCCGGAGGCGGCGGTAGCCGAGGTCGGGAGATCTGACTTGGTATCGTCGGTGGCGGGGGAAGGGTGATGGAAGAGAATCTATTGATTTCCGGAAATCCGGGTGGCAAAGCCCGTCTACGCTCCGCTTCAAATTCAGGCGGGACAGCTCTTTTCACGCCGGCTCCGCTGGTTGCCCCTACGGCAAGACGACCTTCTCCACCGGTGTGTTTTGCTCCGAACGCCCCCCTCAGACTTGCTGTCGCCTTAACAAACGTTGGATCAGCTGGGATAAGCCGTAAGGCCTGTCATTCCTTGATTCCGTCACTCACCTTTTCCGAATCGCCTTGCGCTTCAACATTTAATGTAACCGTTTGTAAGGCTGGACCTGGTAAGAGCGATAGGACATGTTTTTTCGTCATTGCAGTGGTAGCGCCAGGTGTAGGGGTGAGGCTACCGCTGCGAGCATCCTGATGCATATCAGTGGAACCTGACTCTGCGAGTGGAATAATTTCTGGAGGATTCGAAGGCGGTGACGAAGGAATAACGGGCGCTGGGCTTGATGGTGCGTGATCCGAGCTCTGGTGTTCTCGGACTCGCTGAGGGGTTGCGATACTGGACGGCGACGGCGATCTGAAAAGTGAAGAATCCTCTTTAAATGCTACACCTCCCGCCGCCTCCAGGAGCACAGGTCAACTGAACTTGAATGATACGGGAAGACATGAGTCGTGGATACTTACAGAGGCATATACTTCATTATCACTCTCGGAGGATTGCGAAGGAATGCTGGATTCGCCCGTGGGCTGTACTTCGCAATCGTTGACAAACCATTCGTTCATACTCTCAGACTCATCATCCTCTTCGTCCGTTTGATCATCTTCGTTGACATCGTCCCCATCCTCATCTTCATCTTCATCTTCGTCTTCTGTTCGTTCGCCACTGCCAGAGGGAGATTGTTCTTCATCCCCATCTTCTTCGGTTGCCAAGACACTGCCAGAGGACGACTGTGCTTCATCCGCATCTTCTTCAGTGGACGCGACCCTGTCAGACGGTAATTGCTGTCTCTTCTCGACCTTGCGTACGTTGAGGTTGGGGATCTTCCCCACAGCGAAGCCAGGGACCTGTTCTACGATAAAGCTGACACGATGATTGGTTTTTCGCTTGGTAGGGCGGGAGCCGATGGATTCGGCACCATCGGTTGTCTTTGTGCGAGGTCGCTTGGTAGGGCTTGTGGAAGACGTCTTGTGTATCAAGACCTTACGCATGGCCCGCATAGTACCACCGACTTCCTCGGCTACACCCTTTCCAGCCTAAACGGGCAGATTAGAACACGGCATGCTGAGATTAAAGCTGCAAGGCCTGCTTTGAACTTACCCTGTGCAACACCTTCTGTGCTTTCAGGTTCAACTTTAAGAAGGGAGTCGTTGTTCGATCGTCGGGTACTATTGCATTGCTTGATAGTGACGGTGACTTCGTAGCGTTATCACGATCGTATCGTGCACTGTCTTGCTCCGACCTTTCCACCGCGGCGCCGAACAAAGACGCCGTATGTATGTGCTTCAAGGCCAAATTAATTCCCTGACGAATGCGCCCCATCTCGTCCTCTCTTTCCAAAGCTTGACGCTCCTTTGGCTTCTGCGCAAGGAACATTTGAAACACGTCGTTAAAATTCTTCACTTCACGCCAGCCAGGGGGTGGACCGCTGTTCTTCTTTTCCTCGATGATCGCCTTGGCCGAAAGGTCAGGCAACGGCGTGTTACGCTTTCCTAGCATTTTGAGTTCACAGGCTGGGCGACGATTCCAGGCCTTCATGCGGTAGATCACTTGGACTAGCCTTCTGAGGCGCTGCCATTCTTCACCCCGTTTGCTGTACGTCGGATGACCTCTGACGGCTTCCTCTAGCTCTCGAATTGCTGAGACCACGTCACCGCGTTGAGGATGGGGAACGTCTGCGCTCGCAGCCTGACCACGGAAGAGGAATCAACATGTCGTTCTTTCTGGCATGCAACCAAAAGGGTTCTTACCTTTTCTGGATCGACATTCTCTTTTACGCCTTCCATTTGTGTAGTCGCATCCTTAGAGGCATCTGGTGTACTTTGTTCGCCATGTGCGTCTGCAGAGCCTCCCAAGGAGTCAAGTCAGAATGTCGACATATACATCGCCTGAATAATCTCAGCTTACCTGCTTCTTGGTTGGAAGATATTCCGGGCTCATTGCGCTCTTGCGATTCACCAGAAGCAACATTGTCTTCATGCCCCGCCGCGGGTGTAGACGATTTGGCCACTGCTCGTGCCATTTGAAGACGTTCAGGGGTGCCCGCGACAAGGCGATTGAAACTCACTGCTCGGGGCGCTCTCAACTCCGACAAAGATGCTGATCGGGTCATGCCAAGGAGATTTTTGTCTCTCTACCATCGCCATGGCATCGTCCGGTGTACCCGTGGTCGTCAGATAGTGGATTTCCACATCTTCTGTCTGGCCTCTACGATAGAACCGCCCCTCTAGCTGTGCTCTCTTCGTGCGGTTCCAAAAGGCATCCAAGACAATTACGACCGAGACGCCCGTAAGATTGAGTTCCTCGAATCCGACATCCGACATCAGTAATATCTGGGCGGTAGTAGGTCTACCTGCCGGATAACCCCAGGCCAGGTTCCACTCTCGCTGACCGTCGCCTTTAAGGTGGATGGGCATTGGCGCAGGCGCTTGAACGGCATCGAGCAATGTTGCACGTTGTCGGGTTTCCATCCTTCCAGAAAGAACGGCGCAGAGCATCCCTTCGCTCATCAGATGAAATTGAATCACCGGGAACCGATCTACCCAAGGTGTGTAGATCACGATCTTTCCCTTATCGCCCACCGAAGTCGTTTTCCAGTATTCTATTTTGCGCTTTGCCAGTTTCATCGCGTGAGACATCTTCGCCGAACGACTCTGCTCCGGGAGTTGATAGGGTATGTATTTCCCCGGATGCTGGGCGGCTCGAAGGAAGAGCATCACGAAGCGTCCACGCGTAAGGAAGCGGTCGATAAAGTTCTCGGTCGTACGGTTTCTTTTTCCCTGTTTGCTGTTTCGTTTCGGTCTGCCTTCATTGTCGAAACGCTCATCTGCGTCCAGTTCTTGGGCTTTCTCCCGGCTGCCTTTGGGTTTGGCCTGGGATTCCGCGCTGGCAAGCTCTACCTCTTCACTTCTTGAGGCATCTTGTTCTTCTCCTTCCCTCTCCAGTTGAGCATCGAGAAGTTCCTGGGCTTCCCTTTTGCCCTTAGGGTCTGCGTCGTGAGACATTTTGTCCATTATCTCGATAACGAGGCTCCTTTCTAAGTCACTGGGAATGATGGTGTGGCTCCAACGAACAATGCCAAAATTCCTGGCGGCTTCCGAGGCGTCTAGTATCCATCCATTTTTCAAAGGATGTCCGGTCGAATCAAAGCCAGCCGGAGATCTTGACGATTCCGTACGTCGGATAATTGAGTGGCCGACGCGACGCAGTAATTTCCCCAGAAGAATACCCTCCTCTTGCTCATACTTATCGCGAAGTTGGGATAGCTTGGCGATATCGGAGTCGGATAGCCCCTAGTTGTCGAAATCGCTCTCGGAATCCACGACCCCAGACCCATGACACTTTTCGATCACTTTATCGCTCGCAAAGCTGGTAGTACCCCGATACCAATGCTGAGTTTCCACCGCTGGACATGCTATTACACGGTATTTTCGTTTCAATTTCTCCACAGCGAGAAATCCGGTCTCCATACCATCCCACCATTCCGTATCCTCATCCAGCTCTGGATGGCCCATGGCTCGCATCATATGCATCATGTCATCCACGGAATTCGTTATCGGAGTCGCCGTGAGTTGCACCCTCAATCCCCCCCGTTCGGCAAGTCGTTGCACTGCCTGGTAGAAGCCAGCCTTGGGTTCATTGAGTCGATGAGCCTCGTCCATTATTATAGTACTAAACGAGGTGTCGAACAAAGACTGGCGGTTTCCGGATAGGGGTTGACCGCCCTGGGCAGGCGACTTCCGTTGGGCCACGAAAGTGTTGAACGCCACCTTCAAAAAATCATATGTCATCAAGATGACGTGAACTGCCTCGACTCCAAAGGGCAAACGGTCTAGAGTCTTCAGCTTCTTTTCCAAGCTCTCCAGCATATTGTCCTTGTGGGTGTCGCAGACAGTCAGTCCGATCTTGCCCGGCTGAAAGAACCGCTTGAATTCGTTTTCCCATTGCGACACTAGCCCTTTCGGGCAAAGGATTATGGCAGGCCCGGAAAGGTCGCGCTCGAGAATGTTGTTATGCTTCATCGCTTGTCGCAGCTCTTGACGTGAGGCTGGCCTGACGCCGTTGTCCGTACCTCCGGGTTCCGTCGGACAGCTGTTGTCGGTCGGGCGCGGTGTTCCATCCGGGTTCACTGCTAGGTTCGGGATGGACGCCGTTCGCTGCTCCTCAATGCCGCCTTCCGTGGTCAACTCGGGAAATATCTCGGATACTTGCTGAGCATTCGGCAGGGGCGCTGGAACCGGAATCCAGTCGAATCTTTTCAACGGTGTTTGTTCTGTCAAGTACTTCCGCTGACCCAGAAGGATGGGCGGGATGCTTCTATCCCCGTCGTCTGTTTGTAGCGCGAGCTCCAAAACACGCGTCCGCAGAGCAAACACGCCCGAAATGATCATGAGACTTTGCAGCGTTTTGCCAAGTCCCACCCCGTCCGCGATAACTTGCGCTTCCCCCGTAGAGCTTGCACTGGACCCATGGACATCGTGTTCGTCATTGGCGAAGTACTTTCCGAGTACCGATAATGCGCCAGCGTATTGGAAACCAGTAGGGTTCAATACTGCTCGGCCAAGTCTTTCAACGAGATAGGGCCAGGTCGTTGTACTTTGAAAGCCCATAAGCTCTGTCAACCTTTGATGCGAAACGATGTAGGCTCTTGTGCCTAGTGTCTGACTTTCTCCGTCGTACATGCTGAGTGGAGCTAGGAACTCGGAAGCCCAAGCCTGGGTAGCCGCGACGGCCGTTCCTCCCACGTGAGGGTCAACGCGAGTCCTGAGCGTCTGGGATGGGCGGATGTCGGTTGAAAGTCCGTTCTCGCGACTTGTCGCCTGAGTTTCCGCAAACTCGCGGTGAAGATGGCTAGCGTCATGGGTTTTCCATCGAATCCAGGCCGGCACGGCTGTAGGAGCGAAACCTTAGTGGGAATGACCCGAAGCGAAGACATGGTAAACACTCACAAGCAGAAACTGTCCCTATGCTAAACGCATATCGTTGAAAGTGGTCACAGCACTCGCATAGTCCATTCGGCGTCATGTTGAGAATCAGGCCCCTCTCGCGTGCGAGCCAGCCACGCCAAGATAGGCTCCGTACTCCGCCCAAAAGCTTCCTCGTGAAACGCTAGGAATTCGAGATCGACATCCATTTGTTTGGCTTTGTTGAGCTTGGTGATGCATGATCTCAGCCCTTTGAAAGACAGCGGTAGTACGATATTGAGCAGCAGGCGACTGATGAGTCCAACATTCTCCTGTAAGATGCTGTCGCAACGATTTGCTGATTTTTCGTCCCCTAGATACCATAAATGGTATTCGGCCATGTCATGGTTGAGGTGCAGTTCCGGTTTTTTCTGCCTCTTTTGATTTCCCGCGTCGATTCTGAGCCAAAACTGTGGCCAGTCATACATTGGGTCATTGGGACTGTCGTCTTTGGCTTTGGCGTAGTCTGATTTCCTGGACGGCAGGTAATCCTCAACGGCGAGAAGTAACGACTCGGGATGCTCCCCTGCGTGCGCTTTAACTTCCTGGATCGCTGCAAGTCTAGAGCAGACTAGCAGAACCGCGTAGGATTTGGCCTGGTGGTGTGCGCGCTCCCGCAGAGTTTCGGCTGATCGCTTGGCCTTTTTGGCGGCCGCCTTCTCCAGGATGTGCACAAGATCTTCGTACGAGGACTGCAGTTGATTTCCAAAGCTTGGGATCACGTCATTCGCGCGGTATCCTGAAGGATGGCCGTCATTTCGGTTCATGCAGGCCGTACCGAGAAGGAACCGGACGAATGCTGCCCTTGTGGCTTCGCTGAATCTCCAATCTGCCAACTACGCAAAGGAAGTTCAGCACATCAAAACGTCTAGCCTTGTCGATGAGGACTTACTCTACCAGGCTGATCTTTCCATCTGGCCGTGAGATCGTCCTTCCCGGGATACTCGTCGAATACTTCCTGAAATATCTCCAGAATGGGCATGAATGCCTTTGAAATTGTGGAAAGCTGTTCTTGAGGTAGGCCGCTCTCCGGCGGTAACCTGAGCATCCGGGTCTTCATGCGACAAACATTTTCGATTGTCGGCTTCCGAGCAAATTCACCTTGCCAACTTGCTCGGAATGTCTCCGGAAGGCTTGAACAGAATCGTAGGGTCTCCCCATCTACCCAGCCAACCGACTGCATGAGAAAATTGCCCGATTAGAAAGAGTCGCAAGAGCCATAGTGATGTGACATTACCTTAAAAAGGTTTGAAGGTTTCTCCACCTCTCGCTCTCCGTTCTTGTACTCTTCAGATTCCTTGAAGGGAAGGGCTACCGTATTGGCGGGTAAATCGTCCTCGTCGTCCGATAGTTCGTCGTATTCCTGGTCCAAATGCCATCGTGCCTTCTTCAGGATGACGGGACTTTCTTGCTCGTTATCGACGCCGGTCCAAAAGAACCACTTCTGCGCGAACTCGGCGCTGAATCCATCCAGATTCGCTGATTCCTGATTGAATTGTGAAAATCAGCAGGGTAGTGTTTGTTCACTCAATATGACTCACTTCCCCGTTGGCTTCTCTCTCGACGCACCGCTGGAGATGTAGAGAATTTTCAAACTCCAGCTCAGATCCCAGAAGATCAGTCCATGAATATCCACAGTGGAGGAGATTTGACACTGGATCGTTAGGCAGAGTGTCGGCGAGGCGAATCAAATTGAGAATGTCGTGACTGTATGGATTGTGGGGTAAGGCCATAACAGCGTCTAACATAGACACAGATTTGGGGGCCGGTGCATCTGCTGGCGTCACCGATAGTTCGCGAGAAGTTTTCATATAATTAGCGAGGTTCGGATCCCTGTGCGGATAGATCGATTTCGCAGGGATACCATTCTTCTGAATTTCGCGCGCAGAGTGTGACGAGGATCGTTCTTGTCGTCTGGAGCGTTGATGTCCTCCTTCTTTGGAAGGTCCGCGTTTGTTCGTATGCACCTGCGCCGCCGAATCACTGTCGGCTGACTTCTCGGCGACCGGGGTCGAGTAGCCCTCCATGCTGGCTGACTAGCGGCTTTGAATATGCTTCAATGATAAGAGATTGTTGCATCATTCTTGTATGGAGGGGGAATGACGTTGGATTGTTTGCTCCATCGATTGTCCAACGCGCTGTGAAAATTCGGAACCAATTTACGATATAAGCCTTCCGGGCGCTACCGGCAAGGCCGGGTTGGGCGGGTAAGCACGCGCATGGCATGCGAACATAGCTGAACATACTGCGGACATGTGCGCCCGCGGGATTTGAAATCGCGTTAGCGCCTTTTCTTGAGGTATTTTCTCCTATCGATTCCTCTCGCAAGTCGTTCGTCCCTTGTTGATCCAACACATCTTGACTCCTGCTAGCTGGAGGAGATAGGATATTGTAAGCGAATTCGTGGATTATGACAACGGGCAAGTATCTACCTCTTTCCCTGCATATCATATGCTAACCGAAAGCGCTGGCAGGAAAGGAGCGGATGCGACGAGATGTCCAGTCAGAATTAGATGCGAGACTCAAATCGAATCCATACCTAGAGCCCAAAAACAAAGGCGAGGCGGTCCAGCTCTCCTTTTCCGGCAAGCGTCCACTCAAGGACGATTCAAAGTAAGCTCGGACGACTAGATGTCTTGCACAGTGCTATCTGCGGATCCTGACTTTGATTGTGGGCCTTTCATAGGAGGCACGAAAAGTTTGCGCTGGATTGGGCTCAAGACAAGCATCTAATCATGTATACTTCGAGGAGAACCCTTCACCCGTCACGCTTGGTCCCGCACGCCGCACCAATACGGCAGAGCAAGGGCCCTTCGAAGATGCAAGACAAGGCCCAGAGACACGCACGGAATGATGTCGCATCCAGTCACGAGCCTGAGACGATCACTACGCAAGTCGACAAATCCAAAATTGCCCGCCAAGGAAATCCTCCGGTAGCGCCCCAACGCCTCCTGGCGGTCCAGCCTGTTCCACCTCAGCAAGTCCACTCTCGTCTCATCCCGCTCGACACACTCCTCGAAGAGACATCCCGCTGCGCCTACGAAATCAACACAACAGCTGTTACGTGGACGCTCCACTTATCATCATTGCGTTTGCCTCGTGGGAGAAAGCTGGACAAACCTCAAAACTGGGTTCTCTACCTGCTTCGTCACTGAAAGCCGGTCGGGAATACTTGACCGACCTGAACAAGGTGACGCTCCCGGACCTGACGGTTGAATCCACCTACAGGGACCGATCCCTAGATCCTCTCGAGAAGCTCCGAACTCGCTGGCAGACCTGGTGTACGGACACCAGAAAGGAGCCTACCGGTACAATGGGATCCGTCTCGTGGTTGCTCGGAGAACATCTGGAAGTGACGCGCTGGCTCGAACATCAGGAATGGCAAGGCCTGTGTGAAGTTTGTGCGGCAACGATGTACCACCCAATGACTCCGACAATTTACGTTCCGGAAAGAGGTCAAGGAGCAACCTCGCGAAATCTCCATTACCTTATAACGAAGGGGAAAAACGAATCTCAGGGAAACACGAACGGAAACGTCGCAGCCTTCTGCAAACACCTAGTGCCCTTGAAGCTCTCATCCCGGCAACAACTACCGATCCCAGAGATAATCTTCTTCGAATTGATCACCCCGGCGGGGTTTTCGGTAAAGCCTTCGATGGCAAACCTAGACTTCCGATACAACGACAAAGCACTGTCTTACCGATTGATCGGCATCATCTATTACGGAGAAGACGATCCCAAGCACTTCGCTGCCAGGTGCTTCGATAGTCGGGGCCACTCATACCGACACGATGGGACAATGAATAAAGGTCTTTTGGTCTATGAGGGTCCAGGCCAAGATGTCGATTGTAGTTTCTTAGGGGTCAGGGGTATATGGGGTTCTGGGGTGCATGGGTCCTACATATACAACAAGTAAAGGGGGACGATTTCGAATCCGCAAAGAAAATTTAAGGAAAAGTGAAAAGTAAAAAAAAAGTTACAGACTATAGAAAATTTCGACTCTACTTCAACACTCTGACTCGCTGCTGCTACTCCTAAGCAGTACC